>JBBMKB010098261.1:0-10599 GCA_037833945.1 Alaria marginata | reverse complement strand
CTCTCTCTCTCTCCACTCATCTTTTTCCTCTCCCCCTCTCTCTCTCGTCGTTCCATGCGTGTTTTTTATCTATCTCTTCGCTTTTTCTCGCACCTTCTTGCTGCGTGCCTTAGTCCATACCCTCTGCCTCTCCAGCATGCCGCTTCCGAGCATCCTCCCCATCAAGCTGCGCGCCCTGCCGCCAACCCAACGGTTCCCTTCCGCGGCAGTAATAGCACCACCACCACCATCACCATCACCACCACCACAACCACCACCACCACCACCACCACTACCACCACTAACACTACTACCACCGCCCCCACTCCCACCACCCCCACCACGACCACCACCGGCATTTTTGTCGTGTGTCGATACCCTCCCCGCTCCCTGCCACCCCTCAGCCGTGATGCATACTTCACGGGCAATACGCGCATCATCGGCGCCTCCCCCTTGACAAGAGTATGGTTCCTGCTGCTGCTGCACTAGGGCTCTCTCTGCCCGCGGCGACGGCCTCACGGCAGCGGAGTTAGCCGCCACCGTTAACTCCACCATCACGGCTTCGGCAGCGGCTGCTGTCGACGGTGTGGCAGTGTCGAGAGGTGCCACATCTCTTGCCGTAGGCTGTCCTGTCGATGATACGGCGGTTTGGAAAGGTGTCACATCTCCTACCGAAGGTTGCCCTGTTGGTGTTGCGGTGGGACCAAGAAGAGGACCAAAAAGAGTCATATCTCTTGACGAAGGTGGTTGCCGCGCTCTGCCAGCGCTGCCGCCGGAGTTCCGTGCGGTCAGAGGCGGGGTCGAGGAACCCGAAGGCGCTAGAATAATGGAGGCGATGTCCGCGTGAGGGTTAACCTTCTTGATTCTCTCGACCAGAGCTCTCGCTTCATCGTCCTGCACACACAAGGTGGCGCCGCCAGTCAGTCAATCAGCGTTCGTTGCAGTGTTTTAGCAACCAATCAGCGTTCGTTGCAGTTTTGAAGCAACCAATCAGCGGCCGTTGCAGTTTTGTAGCAGCTAACAAGCGTTTGCCGCAGTTATGCAACAACCAATCAGCGGTCGCTGCGGTTTTTAAGCAACCAATCAGCGTTCGTCACAGTTTTGTAGGAACCGATCAGCGTTAGTTTCTTTTCGTTTTTGTAGCGGCGGGTCGGGTTGGGTCAGACGAAAACCCTCTCGGGCGCGCGATGTACGATGGGGGTGGTTTCCCACGAGACAGTAACCGCGTGCGCGCGATTAATCGAGAAATCGTGGGTACGAAACGTTCTATCAGCACCTATTCGTGTATGTTTTTTCGTGTGTGGCAGAATGGTTGGATTGGAGTAAACGGGTAAAAACGCGCCGGAAACGTCTACGGGAGGGGGTGCACAAAAAAACCGAGGCTGTTCATTTGAGGAGCTCCATTGAGGAGCTCTAAACGCAGTCTACAACCCAAAACCTGACCCTTAGTAAAAAAATGAAGGGATAAACCGACTAGCAAGTTACCACTGATCGCCTACGTAGACAAGGTCTTTTATACGGCACTCGGCAGGAGATTTCGTGACAGCTGTACTACAGTAGTCGATTCAGTGCAGGGGCAGAAAATTGACCATCTATGACGATCACCGTGGTGTTGAGTGCAACGAAATCGCTGTAATCAGATGGCCCGCCTTTCCCTTCCACCCGATAGGCGGGCGTGCGAGAAACCCGACCGACTATTCCCCTCCCCCTTTAAATTTGACGAAAAGTACTTGTCATCTAAATTTGACGAAAAGTGCTTGGCATCTAAATTTGACGAAAAATACTTGGCATCGACAACGCTCGCGGTTCCTCCGTATATAGAAACTTTGTGCGACGCTGCTTCACGCTAAATCTTGTTCACCGAAACTGCAGAAAAATAACTATGAGGTACGCAGTTTCTACCAACCCCTCCGCCCCCCTCCAATTGTTTTTTCCTCGTTCCTTACCAGCCGTTATCGATTTCTACGTAAACAAAACAAATACCCCGTCCCCCACCCCCCGCCGCTCCCGGAGCTATACAACCATGTCACCCACATTTTCATCTCGTCTGCCCTAGTGCCGACATGATACTAGCTGTTATCGGCTTTTTGCGCGACAAAATGACCCCGCACGGCGCTATAAATACACATTTCTCCCACATTTTTTCAAGCTCACCTGCTCCAGTGCCGACATAAGACCCGGCCTTGCTTGTTGTGCGTCCGACATAGCCACCGCTAAGCCGCTGCTCCCATTATGCCATTTTCCGCCGCTTCTAGCCGCGCCGATGCCCATCCCACCAGCACCGATCCCGCCACCGGTGCCGCCACGAGATTCTGCTGCCGTTCGAAAGGAGGGCAAAGGAAGCGCTCGAAAGTTCGATCTCCTCTCCACTTCCGCCCTCATGGTCTGTGCCTCGCGCGCGCGCTCGGCCACGCTAGCCTCGTGCCGCCGGACGCATTCCAAGTTGTCGGGATCGAAGTCCTTGGTTTTTTTCGGGGGCGTTAGTGCGTCGCCATCGCGGCGCGATTTGTTTTTATTGCCACCGTTTGTTTTGCCACCGGTGTGATCGACCGCAAGCGTCGCCACCCGCGGCACGAGGGACACCCGGTTTCTTGGGGGTGACGGTGGGGGGTCCCCTCCCTGGGTAGTGGTGACGCGGCTTGTGTCGTCGCCGATCGCAGGTACATATCTGGCAGATAAATCTCTAGCAGACGATTCTGTAGGGGATAAATCTCTAGCAGATTTATCTCTGGCGGGGGATCTGATGGCGGCCGCATGAGCACCGCCGGTGCTCCCTTGCGGGACGGCATAGGACAACCCGTTCTCCCCGGTAAAAGTATGGCGGCCTCCTCTCAACGGCGACGTCTCGGAGGCCGCCCCTGCTTTCGAGCGAGATGGTTCGCAATCGTAATTGTTATCGCGATCGCGATATTCGTTGTCGCTTGCACGGCCGTTTCCGGCTGTCGGGCTTTTTCTCCCCAACAGCGCGGCTGTTGGGGTGTCCTTCCACGCCTTCCACTGTGACCGTCTCGAACCGCGCCGACGATCGTTTACACCACCACCACCACCACCACCACTCCCATCACCAACACCACCACTACCGTTAACCCTACTGTCCTTTGAGCGCTGCCGCCGCACGGTTATCACCGCGTTCCCCAGAGACCGCGCCACAATCCGCCCCACGCTTTCCGTGTCGAGCACGCCCCCTTCGCAAGGGGCAGCAGCAGCGGGCGTAACGCCCCCGGCAGAGTTTCGCGGGACAACGCTTAGCACTTCGCCAGGTTTGCGGGGACCTTGACCTCTTGGTGCTCCGGCGTTTATCATCCCCTCTGTCCTGGAACAACTAGCTTCACCTCCTCCGTAGCCAGGGGCGGCAGGGTCAGGGGAGACTTCTTCGCCGGGTGGCGGTGTTACGTTTATCCCTCGCTGCCGGTCGTAGCTTTTTTTTCGCGATTACGCCAGAGGAAGAAAACAAAGCGAGGAATATATACGAGTTTGGTCAAATGCTGCATCGCGTCCTAAAAAAAATCAATTTTAGCAAGCTTGGCGAACAATAAAGGGTGTGTCATCGGTTCGAATCTCTCTCGCTGGCTTATTACTTTTTATGAGCGTGCGCGATATGGTTGCTCCTCGCTGCATGTCATAGCTATTGAATCATCCCACGGTAGGGGTACAGCAATAAACTCCTGAGCTCCTGACATGAGGAACTCAATATCTCACCCGAAACATGACTTCCAACATTTTCGTTCGCGCAACCCGATCAACATTTATACATCCACCAGTCCTAAAACAAATGCACTCGTAAAACGATCTTACCAACCGGTGGTTCCTCACTTCAGGAGCTAAACCGGCCAGGAACTTTTGACCCCAAAAAGTGCGACCTCTACCGTGGGATGACTCTATTATATAATACTCGACGGAGGAAGGAACGCGAGAAGTGACGCGTTCTACGATGGAGGTTTTCCATTTTTGGCGTTTTTACTTTCTGGATGAC
This sequence comes from Alaria marginata, assembly GCA_037833945.1. Taxonomy (NCBI): domain Eukaryota; class Phaeophyceae; order Laminariales; family Alariaceae; genus Alaria; species Alaria marginata. The sequence continues at coordinate 6,647 of JBBMKB010098261.1, read as the reverse complement.
GGGGCTCCTTAACCCAAAATCGTCGGAATATCATTCTATTTTAGCAATACGTTTTTTTGTATCGATGGGCCACGGGTCTGCTCATCGGGTTGCACTTTCAGTTTACTCAAAACCAGTTTTTGGGTGATGTATAGAACTCCTCAAGTGAGGAGCTTCCGAAAAAATATGCTGCACCTCTATCGTAGAATGCGCCAAGTACGGGTTCGGTCATTCTGCAGCGCGTCTAAAATCACTATAAACAAGCGTCATAGCTATAAGATTCGCTGGAGGAAGAAAATTGCGAGCAGCATTATGCAGGTTTGGCCATGCTACGACAGCGCGCCTGAAATCATCATATTCAGCAAGCGTGACCAATAAAAATGATGTGCTGTGGGTTCTAATCTCTCTGGTTTGCCTATTATTTTTTAGGAGCGTGGAGCGTGCGCGCTGGAGAAGTTAAATTCATTATGATAGCGTGCGCCTAGAGGTACCACGGTCGCTAGGCACGGGACTATTCACCACTTAAGGCCTGATTTAAGCTGGTGTACATGTGCTGGTTGGAAAGTATCGCACCGAGGTGCCTGCACATCCAACATAAAGCTTTGGATCGGTTCCAGCCACAGAAGGTAGCCCAAGCCTATGTGATGATGTCACGCAATCGGGAATGTCAGTAAGTTACCAACTAAACTCCGGCCAAGTATTCAACGCAACTAAAACATACTCGTAGTCCAGCAAAACGAAGCGCTCGCGCAATCCCTCGCCTCCCTTTGTCGCTCGTATCTTACTCTGAGGTAAGCCAGAGCGTTGACGGCTCCGAGCCAGAGCGTCGGCGGTTAGACTCAAGGGTTGGAACTCACTTATCCAACCTCTCTTTAAGAGTCAGCTTGAGGCGGCCCCTGCTTTGGTCGTTATCCCTGCCTCCGCTTGTGCCAGCCGCTGCCGCGGACTCTCTCTTTATCTTCGCGGCCGAGACCTCCGTACGAGGAAACCCCCCTCCTCTTCCCCCTCTTCCTCCTTTAGAACCACGCCCTTTGTGCCCCGCCTCTCCACGGTGGTCGCGGTGTTGTCCTCCCTCCGATTGGTTGCGTTGAAGGGGACGAGGAGGCAGGTCTTTCCGTGTATTGTCCCCGAAAGTTCCGGTGGGAGTTGGGCCCGGCCCCCACTTCGTTTGAGGCATGATGAGCTTGTCGAAGTACCTGGCAGGAGAGAGCGCCGGCGGTAGAGGTTGATGGCAGTGTTTTGAGCCTTTGGTGATGTGTACAAGGAGCAAAGTCTATGTGGTTCGTTTTCTGGAGGGAATTTTTCTGAGAGCGACGCTTCTACGCCTCCTCTCTACGCCCCCTCTCTCCGTGTACCTCTCCCCTTTGCTTACTCCCCCCGTCTACGACGCCTTCTCAGTCAGAAGGAACGTATATCAAGGACTTCGTCTTAAATAAAACATCAGAAGGTTTGATTTTCTGCCCCCAACATCCGAAAACTTTGGACGTATCAAGGTATTCAAAGTAACCCCTTGTTAAGTCCAGGCTCTGCGCTTTATTCACAAGCTTGCAAGAGTTTTTCTTGCCGCCCTACAATGCGTTAGGAGACCGCCAGGAGAGGGGCACATACATAAAGCACTCGTTTGTATTTTTTATTTTTACGTGATCCGGTTCGTATGTACCTGAGTCCAGCTTCGACCGCCTCCACCTCGGTGAGCGCTGACGCTATCCCCTCCTCCATTTTCCTCTCGGCCTTGACCAAGCTCACCACATCCCGCTCGTACGAAGGTCTCTTCCAGCTCCACTGGCCTCCCATACGTGAGTACTTGTCAAAACGCTCCACCTGAGATCGACGGTGTATGCGGAAATTCGCTTACAACCAGGAGTGATACAGCTGTAGCCCAGTAAGAAAGGCTTCAAAGCTCTATCGAACGGATCACCTGGTGCACAGTTCAGGCTGGTTTAAGCTGGATTTGTTGTTTGAGAATGAGGGCGCTCTCCACTAACTTCAAGATATACACTCGTTCGAGTAGTGACTCCCGATTTTTTTATTTTCCTGTTAACCTCGGCCTGCCTTTCGCCTTTCTTACATTCCTGATTCACCCCCTGACTCTCTAAGAAACCATGTGTGTATGCGTGGATCCAGCAACGAACGTAAAAACCCAACACGATACGATGCCCATACGAGCGCTTCGTGCGAGTACTCATAGTTCGTACAGGAACTTCGCATGTACTGGTACGAACTATGGCACGTTTACAGTAAGTACCGTATATACTTCGGTACGAGTACTTCGTACGTAAAGGTACGAGCATGATCGTACGAGTATTCATGGTCACGTATGTACGCAGTCACGGTCATTTTAAAATACCCTAACCAAGAAATGTCCCTAGGATGCCACTCGTCGTATATGCGTACAGTACCCTTCGAAGGACCACAATAGACACGTTTTTAGCCAGCACGACCAAGAGAGAGGTTAATGGCACCGCTGCTGCACTGCACCTTCTTTGACAGCGGAGACACCGGCTTGAGGAGCACATCCTGAGAGCGACCTCCCCTTTCCGATACCATGGTGTGTCCATTCGGTTCGAGCCTCGAGCTTGACCGTTGATCTCGGTCGTTCGCAGCAGCAGTCATTTTCGGGCGCTGCTTGTTCTTCGTTGCGGCGATGATGACGCCCGTGACGGTGTGTGGCAGGAGACAGCTCCAACCGTCATATGCTACTGTAGTGGCACTCCTTCCCTCTGGTAGGGACCACACTGCTGCTATCCTGTGACGGCGTCGTGGACTGCCCTAACTAGCATCTTGTCGCGTCTATTGAGGAGGGGTCACCATGCCATACAGGTATACCATACGAGTAGCAGCATTGCTCGTCGCGATATCTTGATATCTTCGCATCTTCATATCTTCATATCTTTGCGCCGGTTGTTGGTTGTTGGATGTTGGCGTGGAGGTTCCACCGCATTTTTTATGAACCAACCGTTTTTTTCCCGACAACCGGTCGGTATAGTTTTAGTCCGATTCCAAAACACTTGACCAAAGACGCAGCTACAACAGCACTGGTACTACTCGTAGTGTAACGTACTTCTATGATACAGGGAGGCACAGTAAAACTACTCGTAGATATTGTTGCATGCGGCGTGCCTTCGGAGACAGGGTTAGGAGGATGTAATATTAGGATTCAGACAGCTTTAAAATTTAGTCTTTTAAGATCTTGTCTTCTTTGGCGACCTCACCTCCTCACCTTCCGACCCGTTTCTGGATGTCACCACTGATGAAGAGACAAGCAATGTCCTCGCTTAGTTAGTTAGTTGCAGGCCTACGAGCGAACTCGAAGATCCTCATCACAGCGTTGAATACAACAGCGCTGTAAGGCAGCGCCAATGGTATGCGTGGGCATGCTTTTTTTCCACCACATCGTAGATAACATTATTATCCATCCAGATTATTGATTGATTGTTGGTGTAGGGCGCGCAGACAGATACATAATAGCAGCAGCAGCAGCAGCAGCAGCAGCGACGCTGCAGTGTGTAACATGACTGTAAGGCAGCGCCAATGGTATGCGTTGGCGTGCTTTTTTTCCACACCAGCGTAAAGGATATATCCATCAATTAATTGATGGTTGTATCACAGGGTGCGCGCGCACACAGGCCATTTGGCTGCAGTAGCAGTAGCAGTAGTGGCCATGATGCAATGTTTGTTTATGTTCACATTAAAAACCGATATTTCTACCCATCGATATCCAGCACATACATGCAGTACCCTTACTAATTCTTCATCACAGGGTAGATAGGGAGATAGATGTTATACAAGCTCTGTGGCCAGCGACATGAAAAAAATAGGATATCGGATGTAGCCCAGTCAGTCATGTTCATGCACAGGCTTTTTTTTTTTCTTTGGTGCCGACAATCTTCCAGGTTGGCGCCGGCAAAGAAAGATGCTGCTTGCTGTATTGCCGGAGCTCGAGCGCTCTAAAAGCACACCGGTACTTGTATTACAGGCATTTTGGCATTATAGTCGTTTAGCCTCCTGCGGCAGCAGATCTGAACTTAGTTCCTGACCTTCGGATACCCCGCTACACACAGGGTGGCAGATCTAAGAGCAAATACAGTACGGGACACCTAATAAGAAACAGAAAAACTGACCCAGGCTGAGCTTATTTATGAGGGGGAGAGTTCTACACTAACTTCAGCATAAAGGCTCCCGAATTTCTTATTTTCCTATAAATACCAGCCTGGGTTTCTTGCTACCTTGTTTCTTATTAGGTGTCCTGTACTGTACCGCCGTACTATTGTCAAATAATATTTCAGGCAGTATTCCCCAGTTTGCTGGGGTCCTCCAAAACGCGAAGTCCACAAAACGTGTCCGGTTAGAAAAAACGAAACCGCCCGCAAGTAATAATAATGTTGGCGCAAAAAATGCGTGATCTTACGTTCAAAACGCAACATTGACATCAAAGCATTTGTTCGGAGCAATTATACGGTAAAGGAGTGTGGGACACATCCTGCATCATCAACTCATATTTCTAGGCTGGGCCAGTATTATCCCGGTTTCATGTTAGAGGGCCGATACCGCTGTAGTAGTAGTAGTACCACGCGATGGGAGAAATGCAAATACGCTCTCCTCCAGCCAGAACGTACGGACCGCAAAATCCCAGGTTTATCGACGGCCACCTCCGCGACACCAAAAGAACCCAACCCAGAGTACAACGCCCCTGCAACGCTACAAAACCCCCCAAAAGCGCATAGCCACCGCTAGGAGCGATAGTCGGTCAGAAACGAAAACACGCTAGCACAGCTACCACTGGGAAAAAAAAAAACGGCCAAAACAAAAACAGTCGACCCCCGGATACAAAGCGTGCGCTTGCCCGCCATCCACCCTGTTCCTTCCGCTGCCATTCGCCTCCGCGCAAGTTGGCGAAAACGGTTTAACACTGCCAAAAATAAAATGCGGGCTGTCGAGTTCAAGCTCGCACTTGATGCTTGCATTTGTAAGCGGCGTTTTAACACCTCCCCCTTCCACGCCCAGACATGCGAAACACGCCTTCCACTGTTGAAACCCCGTTCCCGTCTCGATAGGGCATACTATGCCACCTCGATAGTATCTGCCCTCGCGGCCCCTTCCTGTCCCGACATATAGGGCATATTACACCATCTCGATATAATAAGCCTTCGCGGTTTGATCTCCCTTGCCCTAAAAAAAAACGTTTCAAAGAAAAAAAAGCCTCCCTCTTAGCGTCTAAACCCTAAACCTCCTTCAGGTCTCGGATAGGCTTTTTCGTGTTCAACCCCTTCGGGTCGGAGGGGTCCCACGTCTCCATGCTCTTCTGCTTGCTGAAGCGCCCCCCTGCCTTGGACAGCTTGTGCTGCGGGTGCCCCGGCTGCTTATAGAACCTGCCACGCACAGCCGCGACAACAAATTACAAAAAAACAAAATGGAGGAGTTTCGATGAAATTATTGATACGTACGTAGCTGAGTGGCTTTTTAACGTGTACCTGGTACTAAAAAAAGTGAGAATGAGAGCGCCGATCACCCGCATAAACCGGGGGGGTCCCACACGCTTTATGAATCGCAAAAAAAGTCAAGATGAGAGCGGCAATCCCTCGCACGAACCAGGGTGATGCTCCACAAGCTCTACCAGACGCGTACTTTTAGAGGTAGCGCTTTTTTGCTGAAACGTTTTCTGAATGACGGCGCTTCGCGATTGGTGCACGCGATGTCTGCCTGGTGGGCGAAAATCCGACGTGCTCCGTACCGTTATGGTAACAGGGCTGTGAGGTTCTATGGTATTACGACTGCGGCTACGCATGAAAAGAGCACACCCCCCCTACCCCTGCAGCCCTACCTGCTTCGTGTGGCAAACGTTATATTCGACACATGCTACAATAGAGGTGCACCCTTCTTTTCTTAGGCCCTGACATGAGGAGGTCTTGTCCCCCACCCAAAAACCGATTTCGAGAAAACTGAAAGTGCAACCCGATGGATGGACTATCTCATGGCCTAGGTATACAACACGCTCGTATTGACAAAAACAACGTGACATTCCGACCATTGTGTGTTAAGGAGCACCGTTTTTCAGAAACAAAATATCCAAAACGTGTTATACTAATAGTAAGTAATACCTCTATCGTAGAACGCGTCATTCGTCACTGCTATTCGACACTTTTCCCTTCAGAAATCTCAAAGGGGTGATCAGAAAACGTTAGGGTGAGAAGTAACGGTAACCGTCGGCATGGTAGGGACAGCCCACGCTGTCACTAATACGGGGACTGAAGGATGCGCCAGCTACCGCTGGATTGCGAAGCCAATTTGAGTTAAAATTGACACACGACATGTACAAAGTACGTGTAAGTGTGGTTGGTGGGCGTAAGCTTTATTTTTCCCCATCCGCCGCTGGAGGATGAAAAAAGAAAAGAAAAAAAAGTTAGGGTGAGAACGGACCTTCTCCGTCTCCACCGACACCACCACCACCACCACCAACACTCACATGGCAGGCTCCCCAGCCTCCTGGAAGACATTGCCGACGCCCGCCCCGCGCGGCCTGTAGGTGGATCGGTTCAAATCGTCCACGCGGCCTGGCGCAACGAAGTCGCTGTGCGGCGTGTGCTGGCCCACAGCGATCTCGATCGGCTTCATCTCGGGGAGCTTTCAGATTTTTGCCGTCGAGGGCAAAAACAAAAAAAAAACAGATC
>JBBMKB010098250.1:0-10600 GCA_037833945.1 Alaria marginata | reverse complement strand
TTGTTGTTGTTGTTGTTGTTGTTGTTGTTGTTGTTGTTGTTGTTGTTGTTGTTGTTGTTGTTGTTGTTGTTGCTACTGTTGTTGTTGTTGTTGTTGTGGTTGTTGTGGTGGTGGTTGTTGTTGTTGTTGTTGTTGTTGTTGTTTGTGTTTCCCGAGAGGTGTTCTTGGAGTCGAGAGTTAATGGAGCCTATCCCGTAACCACGGACTAGACGGTAGCGATGAGTTCAGGCGGCAACGACACCATCGACAACAGACTGGCTGGAGCCTGTCCTGTGACCACGGACTTGATTCTGCGAGTTAATGCGGTAACGACAGCAACGACAACAGTATTATACTGCTCTGGACGTAAATATGAGGACCCGTTTTTGGTATGAATACTGATCCCACAACGATCTGTATGCATTTATGTCGATAGTGGTATACCGCAACCGTACAGCAGGACGTACGTGCACTTGCTTGTTTTTTGTTTCCTTGGATTCGTGGAGGATGCTGCTGCGTGTGCCGGCCCCGGAAGTAAGACTCGAAAGACAATTCTTGTGGCGTGGAGAGGGCGGTGTGACCGGCGGGCAGGAGGTGCTGTTGTAGGTGTGGTCCGACGAGTACTTGCACCTCTTACTTTGCTTCCCAGAGGTCGCGACACGATGATTCGCTCACTTTGGCTGCTGCAGCTATAACTCGTTCGCTATCGTACAAGCATTTGGGGGGGTGCTGAAGTTGCGCTGTATCGCCGTAGTCTTTTGAGTGGCGGCCCTCATGTACACGCCGACCGTAGCCGCTGCGCGATGCTGTGCGGTTTTTTTCCTGTCGGGGCGAGTTAGAAAGTGAAAAATTCAAAAGGGTTCGGTTCTCGGGTAACGCGTTTCATTCGGGCAGCAAAAGCGGCCACAGAGTCTAGACTCTTCTTGAAAAATGCGCGTTCGATTCTCACTCCAAGAACGATGCGCGGTTGTGTGCCGTGACGATGCTGATGCAGCTCCATCGAGTGTTTTGCCCCAGCGGTGTCATTTGCTGGATGGGTTTCCATGTATGTGGCTCGCGGTTTTATTGCTCGGATGTTGCGATTTGTTTTTTTTGTGGTGTTTTTCTTTTCTGGACGATGCGGATGCTGTTTACAACGATACATGAAGCTATCCGTAACGTTCGATGCTGCACTGTTTTTTGTTTTTTGTTCAGGGCGATATAACGAGGCGATTGTAACGGAGCCCTAATCACTACCATTTTGAGCTTGACTTCTTTTTTTTCAGAGCGATGCGGATGTTATCGACAACAAGACGATGAAAGCAACGCAACGACGAGCAGTACCTACAGGGTTCTAGCTTAGTGCTTTTATTCCTGAAATTCCGCTCCGGTCTCAGGTAGGTAAGGAATACGCACGTATTCCTTACCTACCTCCGACCGGAGCGGAATAATAAAAAAAAGGTAATAATGCTAGAAGCCTATTAAAAGGACACCTCAACTGTGAGTCGAAAATTGGTCGAATCCCATCTTGGCAAGCTTTTTACGCTTGACTTTTTTTTGTTTTTTTGTTCAGGACGATGCGGATGCTGTGGACAACGACACGATGAAGCAACGCAACGACGAGGAGAGTGAGGACGAGCGAGAAGACAATGGGGAGGTACGTGCGGTGCTGCACTTTTTTTTTATGGCGTGAAAAACGCCGTGTGACCTGCCCATGCGTAACGGCTATATATATAGGCTTTGACCCAATATGTGATTGATTTTGATATCTTCTGCGAGTGTTCCGAATTTGGTGTGATTTGCGCCAACATAGCCCATTTTCTATGCTAATCTACTTCAAATTCGCGTAAGTACTCTAAAACCTTATATAATGCATGTGCGAGAAAACACGAAATCTAAAGGTCCGTTTAAAGTTTAAAGAGAAAATAATTGCGAGCTTATTGGGTCGAAGCCTAGCAAAACGGGTACTTGTCCTATACTTTGAAGTATATCATAACGATTGGAATCGCGATAGTGATCATAATCGGACAATAATCGAGTTTGACACGATACCGATGAACGAAATATCAAAGCGATACATGCGATCTCGATATAATCTCGATACTTCGAAGTTTATAGTCGATACGCAGAAACGTTCGGCCAGTATCAGCATACCACATAACAGGGTATATCATATCTTGGGATTCCAGGGGGCGGGTGGCAAGACGCTTTCGCGTTCGATGCTATACAGTAGTGGTCCCTCTATAGTGCCGGTGTGTGCCAGCCGGAAGCGCCGGCAGTATAGCGGCAACCGGCACTACTCCGCATACTGTCACTGCTGGTTGTTCCCATATGTGCCAAGCGATTTTGCAGGCACTATAGCGTGCAACCGGCACTATAGAGGGACCACTACTGTATATCGAACTTTGATTTCTTCGTTATATCGAAAGTTTCGATACGATATCCAACACCACGGTGGAAACACCCGTTCGATTGAAGCGACCCCTTTTTTGTTGTTCACACGTTTATTGCTTCTGTTTTTTCCCCCGCTCGCGTTGTGGCTGGCAGTCGAAGGGAGGCGCCGCGGCAGGAGCAGCGGGAGCAGCAGCAGCGTCAGGGGTAAATGTGGAGGAGGCATTGTTCGAGGGGGAGGATGAAGACTTGGACGACTTAGACGACGATGAAGGGACCTAAATTGATTTGCCTAGCCTTTGGTCTCGCCTGTTTCTCGTCTCGCGAAAAAACGGGCGTCGTCTTTTTGAGGGTCAAATTAACGGGCCTCGTATTTGTGAGTCGGCGAAGAAACAGATCTCGTCTTTTTGAGAGCACCTAAACGGGCCTTGTATTTTTGAGAGCAAATGAACGGGCGTTGTCTTTTTGAGAGCAAATTAACGGGGCTCGTCTTTTTGAGAGAAAATTAATGGGCCTCGTCTTTTTGAGAGAAAATTAACGGGCCTCGTGTTTTGACTCGGCAATTAAACGGGTCTCGTCTTTTTCGTCAGCTAAGAAACGGCGCGGGGAGAGAGGACTATTTCTATTTCGTGTTTGGCAAAAGCCGTTTCGCTGTGCAGAGGAAGCCGGAGTTTCTGCTTTGTGCCGTGTTTGTCGGGGGTGGGAGCGGCGTCTATTTTGGCTGATGTGTCGGTACGATATGGCGGTACAAGTGTCTGTCGCGATGGGTCTAGTTTGGCTGTTGTTTTCGGTCCTTTGACATGGGTTCATGGACGTTTGGCATGGGATCCAAGACGCGATGGCGAACCACAACAAGTTAAACGGGCTTGCTATGCAGGTGGGGGGGTGCAGCAAGCGAAGGAACGATCAAGGCCTAGCTAGGCCCAGTATTTTTTGCGCGCCTGTTTTACTCCATGGCTGTAAAGTAAAACTCGTGACTTGCGCTGGTGACAACTAATAATACGTCTCTTTTGCTAGTATTACAGCTTGAAGAACGTTAACGTTGCCTGCGATGTGGTTCCCGTTTTGTTTTTGGATGCTGCTTTTCGTGCGCAGCGGCACGCACGTTTGTTTCGTGTCGTGTCGTCAAGCGCCGGCTTGAGCGTTTTAGTCTAGGGTACGGATGTAACGTTGTCGTCGCCGGGCTTCATGCGTCAGGCTTGGCGCAAAGTCGTGCTTCGGAGTGGCGCCAGCGTTGCAGCCAGGCAGGGGCAGGCTATTCATATGATAGCGTTTAAGAAGCTGTGAAACGTGTTCGCTTTTTGTATTTTCTCTCTCCCCTGTTGTTTGCTTTTGTTTGACACATGCTACTTTAATCAGTATACTTCGAAGTATATTAACACCAGTTTTTTTCTGACGATAGTCATTACTTGAGGAGCTTAATATCTCACCCCAAAACTTATTTTGAGTAAACGGAAAATGCAAACCGGTGACTGAACCCATGGCCTAGGTGTATGATAAAAATTCACACTGCAAAACACGAATGAATGGCATTCCGACGATTTTCGGTTAAGGAATCCCGTCATTCAGAGAGACAAAACTGTAAAAAAAATGCTATACTAATAGTAGTATTAATACCTCTAGCATAGCACGCGTCTTTTTCGAACGAAAAACGCTTTCGTTTTCGTATGAATAACGATTTTTTTTCACAAATATATCGGGATTGAGATCGATCTTGGGCCCCTTTAGAACCCCGAATCCCGTCCCTATACTATTATCAAGTAAACGTGTCCCCAAAACGGGTTTCCAGTTGTAAAAGGGTTAAGGCGCGCCACCGTGCGGTACCGCCTAACGTGAAACGAAGACCCACTCTGTCCCCGACCGTGCAGTGCCTCCGTCTGACGACAAACATGAAGCCGAGAGCAACTCTATCCCGATTTGGCGGATCAGGGATTGGGAAACACGTCAGAACGTCAAAATGATCGGGGATTGAATTGGTACCCAATCCCCACATTGATTGGCGTCTACGTGTCGACGGGTAGAAAGAACGGTTTAATGTGAAGAACACACACACACATGCCAGCCTGCTGGATATTGTTGCGGTATCGTACCGGCTGTGCACCACCATCCTATCCCGGCGTGCCCCCTGCTCTTTGCTGTTGCTACAGGAGTAGATGCCAACACCGCCTGTGTATGAAGCTGCATAATTGTCGGCAAGATGGGTATATTTTGTCTTGTTTTCGTGTTTTGTGCTTGCACTCGGTTTGTCCCGAAAACATCGCAAGCACGCCGCCCGGAGGAAAGTCGGGCAGACCACACCAATTACACCACCGACGACACTATTAATAACTGGTAAGCAAACATGTCGGGAGAACACTACTGGTAACAAAAAAAAAAATGTCAGCAGATGGCAGTTTTGGTCGTCGTACAATATGTCACAACTCTAGGAGCGCCCACACTAAAACTAGTATAGTAAGCTTAGGACAGACGACACCGTCCGTCACAGGCTTTTACTACCGTCTCTTGAGATAGTTGCTGGTGAGAATAACGCACGTACTTCGTCCCCGTGAAGTTTCAGGGAAGGAAACGGAGGAGGCGTTCGCGGCATGAATTATTATGAAAAAGGTCTGACATAAGCCGTCGACGTTTAGTCAACTAACTGAGGGTTTATTTTCGGATCACCCGCAACACAGTAATATATCGTGACAAAATACACCAAGCATGCCATCCAGCAGACAGTCCGGGTGCCTTTCTCGTGTTCAAAATTGGTTCCATCATGGGACTACTACTACTGTTGTTGTGCCCTCGTCGTATACAACACACATCACACTTGACCACGCGGCTTCACTACCTGGTATAAAAATCACCGGTAATAAGAGTCTACAAGTACTACTCTTGTGTATCCACGCACCACATATTAGACTGTTGCACCACTACGACTCTGTACATTCACGAACTACATAGATTCTTGCAAACCAGGTACCACCTTTTGTGTGCCTTTGTCGTGTTCAACGCACTTGTTCATGCGATTCCACCTACCGAACATAGGAGTCTACTGCAGCTTTAGATCTCCATGCACTACACAGACAGACTGCCGAGCTCCTGTTCCGGACAACTCTCTCGCTCGCGGTCTGCCCCTATAGCGCGCTCCACAACCGTACCGTATCGACCCGAGAAAGCGAGGCTTGTGTCAAAGCTCCAGCATCCCACCTCTTATCACCGCCCCTCTACAGAGCTGCAAATTTAATTCCACCCTATCTGGATACCAGATCCCTTTCCCCTAGATAGTACCGCCTCGTGACACACAAGTTAAAGGTCACCAGAGGTTCCCCAGACTCCGTTCTGTGCTGACCCGAGGTACCAACCCACCTCGGTGTGTCCCCCACACCACAACCACATAAGAGAGAGATAATCTGTCAAGGGCACTGCCCCACATTGGCGTCGCGGCTTGGATGTTCCAAGTAATCTGTCCCAAAAAGGCGAACCCAGCGCAAAAAAGGTTACGATAACACCCGGAACCATGAACCACTCTGTTCTTCGACAAGATTCAGACGCCATCTTCGAGAGGCGAACCCCCCCCCCCGGGCTCTCCCTGGGGCGCCGTAGCACTGTCTCCCACGAGATCCGTAGCACTGCTGTCTCCCAGGAGCTCCGTAGCACTACACAGTCGGAACGAAGCCGCGCAGCCCGGCCCCCGCCCCGCCTCCCCTCCCCCAAACCAGCGCGACTTCGCTTCAACATTCCGGGTCGGCGACAAACACGGACCAGACGGTGTGGCCCAGATAGCCATGGTCGCGCCCGAAACTACGTCCTGACACGTAGGGGGCAAGAAAGTGGTACGGAACGAGCTAGCGCGCCCATCGTTTTCACAGCTGCCGTCCTCGGTGCCATCGACGCAAGCACCGACGCCCGGGGTCAACCCCGAAGACGCAGCAGCCGCGGTCGGGCGGGAAGAGGAGCTTGGGAGGTGGGGCATGGTCGACGATGGTCGCGCCCTCTTAGCGTCGCCCTTTCCGCCGAACGCGCCTCTGTACCGATGAAGCACCCCGTCTAACGCAAAAAACAGGAACAAAAGCGACAACGCCAGCTGCTTCCACCCCGGCGCCGCCCTCTTTGTGGCTGACGGCCCCGCCGAGTCGCCGCTGCTGGAAATTTCGCGAGGAGCGCTTGCCGTGGCGTCCGTCGCCTCGCGTTCCACCGCGCCCACGCCAATCACTCTCGGAGAGGGAGCCGGTGACCCCTGCCGCGATAACCTCGCAGCTCTCGCGACGGCGTCGTCAAGGCTACCGTCCTTCGGAGCCTCCAGCTGCTGCCCCAAGCCCAGCGGCTGTCCCCGCAGGATGGACGCGAACGCCCTTCCCGTGAACCTCGGCAGGAACGCATAGCCGTCGCGAACGTATTCCACAACGGGGTGGTGAGCGCTGCTTACCTCGCTCAATCCGCCGTCACCCTCGCTACCGCCGGCTGCACTTATATTCCCGATGGCGCCGGCAGCAAATGACTCCGACTCCGCTGTACCTCCCCCACGACCGCCCCCGCCACCACTACCGCCACCACTACCACCACCACCGGCATCGAAAGCTTCCGTCTCCGTGAACGCTCGCCGACGAGAAGATCCTACCACTGGACCCAGTTCGCCAAGACAAGACAAGGCGGCGGCCGCGGTAGCGTCGTTAGCCGCCAACGAAAAACTACCCCTGCCGGTGGGGCTCGGCGGTGCGCTGTGGTGGGCGTCGGCACCCTTGCTGTCCAACAACTTGCGGCGGCCGGCGAGCAGGGTACCAGAGTACAACGCACTGCCGGCAGGGCGGAGCGCGCTTAACGGAATCTTTCCCGTCAGGTCCGACTGCCGAATGGGTATTGGGTTGATGCGGTTTCGGCGGCCACGTTCGGTCGCCGTCGCCGCCACTACTATCGCCGAGCTGCCGCCGCCACCACCGCCACCGCCACCACCACCGCCGTCAATGTCGCTGCCGTCACCATCACCAGCGTTGCTGCCACCGCGATCAGCATTCGGCTTGGTTCGCCCGTCTACTTCTCCGCCCCCGCTGCTCCCTTCGTGGTCGTTGTCGCCGGTCTCACCCTCGCTTCCATCGCCAAGAACGCGCACATTGCCGCCGCCTTCAGCCCCGCGGTCCTCGCCGTCGTCTTTTCCGACGCCGAAGCTTTCGCGGCGTGCTCGCTCGAGGCGTTCATCGCGCACAAGCCCCTCCAAACTTTGCGCACCTTGTCGAGAAGCCTCGAGCGCACCGCCAGGGCAGGGCGCGACCCCGCCCGGGACCCTCGCCCCCATGTCATCGCCACCACCACTCACCAATACCCTCGGCGAGTTTGGATCCGCCATGCTACTGGCCCCTGCTGCACTTGGCCTAGGACTGGCGATATGCTCGTCCCTAGTGCTCAGCCTAGGGCTCGCGATGTGCGCGTTCCCAGGCATGGCCGCAGCGTTTTCAGCGTCTGTCCTGTCGAGGCTGGCGTTATGCTCGATTTCGAGAGCGTGAGCTACGTTCGCGATGAACTCGCCAGCCATGTCGGTAGCATCCCGGGAGTTGGCAAGCTCCACGAGTCGGACGACAGCATCCGCGCAATCCTGGGGAGGCGAGGGCGGGGGGGGGGGGCGAGGGGTGCAACATAGGGGTGCAACATTAGTCTCCCACCCTTAGAGGTGCATCGCGGTTTTTGGGCCAGGCGTTTCATACAGTTTCGAAAAGAAAAAAACTTCAAAATTTGTTTAACTCCCACGAGTACAACCTGCCTGCACCCTGCTCAATACAGTGCGCGGCATCACTCAACAAACTCATAGTTTGGGCCAGGCTTAAAATATGATGTTGGGGCAGGGTGTGTCCTTTATACACTAATTTCAGCACAGTAGGGGTTGAGTAGTGCCGGTTTCCCGCTATAGTGCCTGTGAAATCGCTTGGCACAGCTGGGAACAACAAGAAGTGGTGGTATGCAGAGTAGTGCCGGTTGCCGCTATAGTGCCGGTATTGCCGGCTGACGCATACCGGCACTGTAGAGGGACCACTACCGTATGTATGATATGACCGTCGCTGTTCGTCAGCCACGGGGGCATGGGACATGTCAAGAAACTGCAAAAACTGGACAAAAACCGTCTTTCGCCTGTACACAACGAAACGCACCACGCGGAGGAGGGATCGACTTGTCTCACGCAAGTACGCCCTCTCGCCCCTTCGGCGTTCAGCAAAGCTTTGCGAGCCTCACCTTGACAAAGATCTTCGAGTGGCGGCTCGCAAGGGCGTCACAGCCTCTCGCCACAATCACCGCCCACTGCTGGATGCAGTGCTTCGATTCCGGCGTGTCCAACGCCTCGGCCAGCTTAACGTACCCTATGGCGGAATCCACCAAGAGCTGTCTCCCCGCGGGGGACGACACCGCCATGGAAAACGACCCCGTCGCCTGTGTGCACGACCGCCACACCGCGCCGCCAGCCGCGGTTTGGATAAGCCCCGCGGCGTTGACCCCAAAGTTTCCGATAACGCGAGCGAGGTCTCTTGCCCTCTGCGGGGTCAAGGCAGCCACCTTCGTCAGCGCCGACTCAAACAGCGCCCAAGGACTGGCGAGGCGTACCACCGGAGCCACGGCTACCTCGTTGACAGTCCCGCCCGCCCACTTGAGCGCGTCGATCGTGCCCCACAACGGCCATAACGCCCAGTCCAGAAGGATGCTGCGGCCTTCGTCAGGATCGCTGACTTCACCCCCGCTCACACCACCCCCGCCACCCGCACCGTTCCTCGTGGCACCGCTAGAGCTATGATTGAAACCGCCACCAACGCGGCCCGCTTTCCCGCCGGGGGGCATGTTCTGGGTGGTACCACCGCCGGTACTCGAAGCCCTGACGGTGTTGTGAGGGCTCCACCCCGGCCGTGATACGTCCAGAAGGTGGCGGCGACGTTCGTCACTGTCACCGCCACCGCCACCACCACCCGCGCTGTTCGTGGCATCGTACGGGCGATGGTTGAAGCTCGCTTGTTCGACGTGGGAACCGTTGCCGCTGGCAACGCCGGTACTCGAAGCCCTCAAGGTGCTGTAGGGGACTCCTAAAGCTGCAGGTCTGCCAGCGTCTCCGGTAGTTTGGGCCTATTTATTAGCGTCCGCGAAAGAGATGGGTTGGTATTGCAAACCAAAACGAAGCGTGTTGCGATCGGGGCAGCAGGACGGTTGGGGATCGGGCTTGGTGTGTGGGGGCGTGTATTTAAACATTGCCAAACGCGCGGACTTTGGACAGAATATGACGGCTACTGTGTGCCGCACGAATCGTAGCGGCAAGCGCGTTAGACTGATGTTCTCGCGCGAATACCGTGTGGTCATTGAGGTGACTGGCGGTGAGAAAATAGTTTTCTGCGCTTCCTCGTGTAGCACAAGGGTTGAAAAATATCAGGTCTTGCCAAAACCGCTGAGAGTACGTGTCGATATCGGGCTAATTCTCCAGGCATACTGCGAGAAATCTCCAATTATCAAGCCACATGCCAGAAATCCCTTTCTTTCCCTTGAAAGGATAGGGACGGAGTCGGTTTGAACGGCCAAGGGGCGTTGCTACAACTTCGTGAAATCGTGCGGTCGAGCCGGGCACGATCAGCGTAACTTGGGGGCGTGATCACAACCAGAGGGTAAATCCTGCGGAACAGCGTGCACACAAGTGCACCGACTGACAACAGGTTAACGAACACTTCAAGCGGCCGTATAGGCTGTCGAAATCTTTCAAAAGAGGTAAGTCACGAGTGCAAAGGATCGGTACAAAGGCTCCCCAATTTAGGTATCGCTAGCTACACCAACACCAACACAACCACAACGCTAACAGCACCAACGCCAGCACCAACGACAAAAACAACAGCTCCAACACCAATATCAACCACACCACCAACACCAGTACCACCAACCACAACACCACCACCAACAACACCAACAACAACCACACCAACACTTAGCGCATCGACACCGACACTACCACCAACAGCATCACCAACACCAACACCAACACCAACACCAACACCAACACCAACAGCATCACCAACACCAACACCAACACCAACACCAACACCAACACCAACACCAGGGACCACCTCCGTCCACGCGACCACTCACACTTGGCGGGAAACTCGCCGCACCATCGCCACTCTCCATCCTCCGTTTCCGCCTCCACGCGTAGCGTGGGTCCCGCTACGACGGACGTCGTCACCACGTGGGCCGCGCTGGGATCAAGGATGGGGTAGGGGCGCGGGGAGCGAGGCCACAGGCAACGGAAAATAGGGGG
>JBBMKB010098239.1:0-10600 GCA_037833945.1 Alaria marginata | reverse complement strand
CCCCCCCCCCTCCCCAATCTACGCCAGTGATCGACCGGTGTATGAGGCCCTGCTGCCGACCTCTTCCAATGTTGACACGCGATAGCAGCGGCTCTCCCCAAACCGACTCCGTTTCCCGGCCGTGTGATGTTTTGGGGACATTTCGCAAGAGCCCCCTTAACCCTTCCTTTTACCTCTGCAAACGTTGTCCTTCACTAATTCCGAGTAGTTTGTTGCCAATAACTACTGCATGAGGGACGGGCGACATTCGGCGACCGAAAAAATCTCGCCGCGGCAATGTTTTTCGCATCACAAGTGGTCGTCCACGATGAATCGGTTTCCTTCGCTATGAGCACCGTTGTACCTGCGACGAGTGAGTTGACATAAACCACACGTCAAAGCGGAAAAGGGCAAATTGGTTTGGGGTTGGAACAATTTCCTTGCGATCGAGAGCGTTGTTGTTGTTGTTGTTGTTGCTGTATTTCTTCGTGAGGGATTACGAGAGGGGGGGAGAGAATATAGTAATTCGGCCTGGTATGTGTTCAACATTATCTCGCACAGGTGTTCGAAAATGTGAAGGCATTGCGCAGGGAGGGGGGTTATGGTTGTTGTTGTTGCTGTCAAGACGGGTGTGGGTGCCTTTGAGGAAAACCCCGAAGCCTTTGCGGCCAGCGGGTAGTAAACCGGTTATAACTCCCACAACAACAAAAGGCGGCATGTAGGATGCGAACGACGAAAACGTTAACACCATCTCACCGACGTTCCCTGCCGTAGACCCCCACGGGCTTGCGGCTCGGCAGCGTAGACACGTTCAAGAGGGGCCGGACGGCAAGCGGGTCCAATTCAACCTTCGTTTTTCGCCCGAACATTCCGCTGCTCTTGCGCCCGGCCTCTGCCAGCGGGTGAGCACCCCCCGCTGCTGATTGCTGCGGCCGGCGGGTAACGGTGAACTGCCCTCTAAGAGCAGCGTCCCTACGCTCCTGTGTGGTACGGGCGCGGGGGGAGCAGCGTGGGGAAAACGGTGTGAGTTGGGGACGTGCCACCGCTTCAGGATTTGTTACTGTTGTGGCTGTTCTTACATTATGTTCATCAACATGTTTTTATTCCGTGGTCACAGGACAAGCTCCAATAACTTTGAAAGTCGACGAATACCTCTCAGGAAAAATACACAACAAAACTGTAGCGGTTGCGGTGACGGTGACGGTGGCGGCGGTGGCGCGTTAAAAATCGTGACGGTGTGCTACAAACTGCAGATGAGCCCACGCAAGCTTTACTGGACACTGAATAGTTAGGGTGCTGCTGCTCTCAAGAACCGAGTACGAGCACACTCATCAAGCCGTAGCCACAATTTACAAATATTGACGGGCGTGCCGGGAGTCGTTGATCGACGAAACCACACCATGGCAACCAACAACCTATCAATAACACAGCAAGAAATAGGCAAAAAAATAAAATAAAAAATAAGCCAAGGCACAGCCAAGTCAGACAGACATACAGCAGCAACCTTGCACACATTTCCCACCGCTTCTTGTCCAGAAAAGTGTGACTGCTGTCATGCTGTCACCCCCCTACAGGTAAAGACGTCAGGTGACGGCACTTTGGGGCGGCGTCAGTCATACCTTTAGACGCATTCTACGATAGAGGTAGCACTTTTAGCTAATTTATTTCTGCAAAACGGTGCTCCTCCACACAAAACCGTCGGCACGTCACTTTGTTTTTGCAATACGAACGTTTTGTATACCTAGGCCATGAAATAGTCCATCGGGTTGCACTTTTAGTTTTCTTGAAATCGGTTTTTGGGGTGGGGACAAGTCCTCCTCATGTCAGGAGCCTTAGAAAAAAAAGGGTGTTATTAATAGTATTGTAGCATGTGTCTTTAGAATATCCCACACTAAAACTAGGATATCAAGTCTAGACGACCGTCCGTCACAGACCTAAAAATTGAGTAGCTTTAGGAGCTCCCACACTAAAACTAGTATACCACGTCTGGACGGCCGCCCGTCACAGACCTAAAACTTGACAACTATAGGAGATCCCACACTAAACCTAATATACTGTGTTTTCGTTCCATATATTCTGGGCGCCAGATGTTTGAACGCACGCACCAGCTGGGGTCACACAGTGGGGGGAAGGTAAACACAGAAGATTTATCTCCACCTTTCCTCCTCTAGACGGCCGTCCGTCACAGACCTAAAGCGCCGTCTGGCGAGATAAATTGCAGGCATCCGGCAGATGCATATACTGTGCAAAGAAACGCGGTGCAACCTGAGCCAAAAGCGGTGGAACCTCAACCAATGAGCTTCAACACATGCAGATAGTCGGGTTAGAGCGTAAAATATCCGAAACCGCCTCGTGACATGTTGGCCTACGAGCAACACACCTCCTCCGTAACGTTAACGCCATCCACGGTGACGAGCGTCTGCGCTCGGAACACCACGTACGTCCTGTACATCCGGCACGCCTCCATATCGGGGCGCTGAATGTCCATCAACCCGGGACAGGCCGGGTTGCGCATCATGCTAAGGTCCGTCAGTTTCGGGAACCTCTCGAACACTTGATCGAGAAACGCGGGAAGGTTAGCCACCTTTAGGGGGGCACGTCGTGGGAGTGTCGTGGAAGAAGGAACGGCACACACGGGGAAATATAAAAGGGGCAAGTGGGGGCAGGTAGGCGGTCGAGGCGGGAATACGATGTCGGATATGAGATACCCTGGTATGACGCTTTAGGGCCGTTTTTAACGACACGAAAACAGCAAGATTTTTTGCAATATGAAAGTTTTGGCACGTAATTTCGTCCGTTTTCTGTATCGTTGCTGCTGGTACTGCTGCTGCTTCTGCTGCTGCTGCTACTACTGCTGCTGCTGCTGCTGCTGCTAATGCTGCCGCTATTGCTGCTGCTGCTACTGCTGTTTGTTGCTGCTTTGCGATGCGCTAACGCTCACCCTGTTGTTGTTGAACCACAGGGTGGTGAGGGTGGGTATGGCCGGGCATCCCTTGATGTCCTCCAGATTATTCTTGTCCAAAACCAGCGTCTGGAGCGAAGGAAAGCACTGGAGGTTCGAAAAGGACCTGCCGCCGAGCAAAAGAGATCCACGAAAAGTAGAAGGGGACCCAGTACCCGATCAGCGCGCGGGCAGGAGGAACCGACAGTCAAAAACGACGGAAATAAGTCTCACCTAGGCAGTCACAATGCCTTTCTTCGTGGACGCGTGCTACTTTAGACTAGGTATTAGTATAGACTAGCACTTTTCGGCTTCTTTTTTTCTGAAGGACGGGGCTCCACATCTCACAATCGTCGCAATATCATACTTGTTTTGTGTTTTGCAACAATAATTATTTGTATATCATACCTATACACATCGGGTTGCACTCCTGGTTTGCTCATCGGGTTGAAGAACCGGCACGGACACTGGTTGTGCTGGATGTCGACGGGTAGAAAGAACGGTTTAATGTGAAGAACACACTCTCAGTTTTCTCAAAAGCAGTTTTTGGGCGAAGTATAGAGCGCTCCTCAAGTGAGGATTTAGCCTCAGAAAAAAAAGTAACATCCCCCCTACTATTATTATTAGTAGCATGTGTCCGTGCTCTACCCTTATGATACCCTTATGATACCCTTATGATACCATATACACGCGAGCGCAGGGGTGCGCCCACGCAAAGAAGAACTGACACGCGTTAGAAAGAGGGGGGAAGCACGCGCGGCGCCTTCGCGACATTTTCGCTGCGGTTTCGTGGCGGTTTCGCTGCGGTTTGGCTTTGCTTTGGCTTTGCTTCGGCTTTGCTTTGGCTTTGCTTTGGCTTTGCTTTGGTTTTGCTTTGGCTTTGCTTTGGCTTTGCCTTCGCTTTCTCTATTCTTTCGCTTTCCCAAATATTTCGCTTTGCTTTCGCTTTTCTTCTTCGCTCTGCGCATCGCTGCTCTGCTTGCGCTTCGATTTTCTTTCGCTGCTCTCCCTGCGCTTCGCTGCGCTTCGCTGCGCTTGTGCCGCGCTTTCGCCTCTCTTTCGTCTCTCTTTCGCTGTGCCTCGGCCAAGTTGTACTCACGATAGGTCGCACTCCGTGAGGTTGAGGCTGGTCACGAAACGCCCCTCCGCCAGAGCCAGGGATTCTGCGAAGCAACACGAAACAGGCAGCACGAAAAACGTCGCAGGGGGTCGGTTACGGTTGCATATCTAGTATGCTATACCTTTGTACCTTTGCGTACAGCATTACTGTTTAATCTACCAAAAAACACTAGCGTACAGTGTGGAATTTAGGATCGGACATGTTTGGACTTTCCGTCATGGAGAACCCAGGTGAACACCTACCTGGTGGGGGACTGCTGTGACATTTTATTGTAACATTTTATTGCGGTTCAAGGTGCGGATGTTTTAAGCCGAGGCGATCGAGATGCTACTGTGCGGGAGTGTCACGTGGGGCCCGAACAAGGCTAACCACGTCAGGCAAAAAGGTGGGTCCACCCCACCACTGCGTGCTCCTTCGATGCCCCGGCTAGCGGAAACGGAAGCGAGAAGACGGCACCCTATCCTACACCGACGCGTTTTCGTAAAAACAAACAAAAACAGACTCCGAGAGCTTGAGGGCGACGGTGCGCAGACGGAGGACCATTTTTTTTGTTATGAACTCCTTCGGAAATTCAGAGGGAAGTCTTGACGAATAAAATAAAATAAAAAACGACGATTACAGCAGCAGCAACGCCAATGTAGCGCCGGCTGCTATGATAGGACAAGGACGCGTCCGGACTGCAATGTGCACGAAAACGCGCGCAGCGTGGTGACACAAGTACTCCTATCATATTGCTTGTTTCTTCCTATTATATATAGGTTGATGATAATTTTTGCCCCCCCCCCCCTCGTTTTTTTTATCGCTTTGCATGGGTCTCAAAGGGGGTTACTATTGATAGCGGGCTTCACGGCACGTATGGCTCAAATATGTCAGGAGACGGTCAGTCAAGGGGAAACGTACAGCGGTCAAGGGTGTAAAACCGAGCATTCCAGACTAAAACCTAGTAATGAGACGTCAGTCAAGGTAAATTATTGGAAAATTGCCGTCCGTCAAGGGGTGAAAGTGCCGTCTTCTGACATACCAGGTATTTAGAGAGGAGCGTCTGCCGAGGAGGGCGGCGTTTGGGCAGCTGGTTGGGGGGGGGGCAAGGGCTACACCGGGGAATAGAAGGGGCGCCTCGAGGAACACCTGAAGAAGGAGTTCGGCGTGAACTTCGAACGGCGGCAAGAGGCGGCCAAGAAGGCCGGCCGATAGGGTTGGGCATTGGCTGGGTTTACGGGGGACCGTAGTAAACAGGACCTACGGTGAAAACAAAAAACAATATATTTATCTATTTTTTACTGAAAGTATTTGGTCCTATTTACTCTGGTACCCCGTAATAGATTCCCTCAAGTATATTGTTGCCACGAGCCCACGTCCCCCCCCGGGTGGTGAGGGGACCCCGCCGGACTTTTGTATTGTCGTTTTCGCTCCACTTCCCATTACAACCGTGAGAAAACACCGGTCCGGGTCGATTGCGGCAAGATCGGTGGGTCCGCGGAGAAGCTTGGCTGGGTTCCAATGCCCGTGGTTTCTAGTGGGTGACAACAAGTCGTCCATCATGGTGAAAGTTCCCGTCTCTCCCTTTTACTCATGTTTCCAAAAGTTAAGTTTTCCGTTGTACGTACGTAGGGGATCGTGTTTTGTGGGAAGCGCGTAGGTTCCAATATATCGCTATATGTTAATATTCAATCTACTGGTTGGTGTTCTCAGCCAGCACAACTATCCTGCCAGTGTACTTATACTGGCAGCACATGTAAATACTGCGCCAGTACTCAGCCCTAACCGACCGATGGTTTCGACCGGTCAAGGACGGGGCAGAGGGCAGAGACCTTCACGCGATAATGGCACGACGCGGAGAGGAGTAGAGCGGCAGTGCGACACGCAAAGGTTACAGCCGCGACACGGGCAACCAACCAACCAACCAACCAACCAACCAACCTACCAACCAACCAACCAGCCAACCAGTCCACCTTGTTTTCGTGCGCTTTTGTCCACGGCTCTCAACGCACACGGCACCAAGGCTAGTCCCGACGGGTCCTGCGGACGCACAAATAAAAAGCCAACCCTTCTCGTCCTGGTTTTGCTGTACGCCGTTGAGAGTTCGTCGACGCAACGTGTGTTTTCACAGGTATTGCTGGGCTGCGTATTATATATATAAGCGTAAGGGTTTCAAAATCATAACGGGCATTTGCTCTTTGAAAATTCAGTTTTACCGAGCGAGCCAACTATGCCGGAAAAAACGGGAACTACTACTGCTGCAGCTACTTTTAGGGGGTTGATCGACGAGATGCACGCATAGAGACGCTGACCCGGCCCTGGTCTCGTGTGTCCTGCTGATGCTGTTACTACCGCTGCTAACGCTAACGCTAACGCTAATGCTTTTGCTTCTGCTGCTACGAGTTCAGTACGAGTACCGATTTTTTTTCTCCGAAGACAGAACGCAAATATCAAACAGCGTCGATGTTTGCTTATGTTGGCTTGTGCAATTCGAATCTACCAGGTACCAGGTATGCTACTATTCTTTTGCTTTCTGGTCTCCCACCGTGTGGGTTCCGTCTTCACCCAGCATCGCAACCTTGTAGTACTGCAGCTATTGAGGTCGCGCCGAATACCACCAACTATTACTACTAAGAAACAGAAATAACTGACCCAGACTGGGTTTCTTATTTGAACGAGGATACATTATACACTAACTTCAGGCTCCCGGAAATCTTGTACCAGGTATGCCTGTAAATATCAGCCTGCCTTTTTATTTACAATAGCATATAATACGGGCCCGGCACCTTTCTATTGGCTAAAGTATCATACTGGTAGCTATTAATAGTAGGCCCGCCCGGACTTCCCCTTCCCCGCCTTGCTACATGCCTCCGCCAATGCATTTTTCTGTCACTTTCTACCAGCTCCTATCGGCTACTGTCTCCTTCTCGTGTTTCCTAATATTTCTTTATCTTTCTTTTGGCTTCTTTCGTACGCATGCGTATTCAGCTCTTGTTCGCTGAATTTGCTTTGCCGACAGTATTCTTCCACTCCACGCTCCAGGGCATAGCAAGTAGCCTGTCTTGTGGCCACGGACTGCAGCAACAAGAACCGTTCGGAAACTGACACGGCTACAGCCTATATAGACTAAACGACGATTACTTTGCTGTCGTAGATGAAGTCTAGGCTACAAGCAGATGTTCAGTTGGTTCGATGCAAAACACGCAGCTTGACTACCCAATCGGCGGACCTCATCACAAAACTGACGTAAAAATGTCTGTGTATTGTTACCCTCGACCCTCGACGCCCCGCCCGCTAAAAAACTGTAGAGCATGCGTACTCGTGTACGCTTCCACACGTGCAGGCTTGCACGCTCGCTAAAAAGCTGCCCTGTAGCATGTATGTGTATCATAGTAGTGCCACGTGCAGCAGCACAAAACAGGCCGTATGGCAATGCGATGCGACGAGCGACGAGTGATGAGGTTGAAAGTTGAAAGGTTGACAAGATGAAACACTCCCAGGTCTCGAGGTCTGATGATGATGTGATGAGATCGGCAGCTCGAGATCGGTACGAGAGACATACAGCAGTTCGTATATACGAGATACTTCGCACCTGTGCTATGATATACCAGGTACCAGGTATGCTATGGGTATGTACGTATATACGAATATAATTCGAGGGCGGATCAGGGTGGATCGGCCTTCGTATGATCTCGAGGCTACCGGTATACGGGTATCGACCAAACATCGACATCTATCAATGCGATAACACGAGTTTACGTATATACATGCGAGAGGACGTGAGCGCGCGGCGCAACACCCTTTGCCTCTGGGTTTTGCGTGCGGCATCGCGGCATCCGTGAATCTTGTTACTCGTATATACTTGCAGGGCTCTCGCTCTACTACTAGCGCGGTTTCTGATCTGACACGGACTGCTGAACCTGCTCCGGTGGATATAGCTTAGCTTCACACGGGTCAGGTACGTAAGCCCTCTACGTACTGTACGCTAGGAACCAGGTATCAGCGCTACTGGTTGGGAAAAAACGCACCGGGAATGCGTCCGAAAGGCCTGCACGCAAGCGACAGGTGACAGCCGTCCCGCTTGACGCTTTCAATCATCGCGGCCATCTCCGCCTCCTCCTCCTCCTTCTCCTCCACGCTACGGGTCGTCGTCGGGTCTGCCATGACAGCAAGCCAGCCCCTTCCCGGTTAATGGTAGGTGTTGTCCGAGCACAGCAACAGCAGTGAAGTATATCAATAGCGTGCCTCAAGCCAAGCTGGAAACGTGATGATCGGCGAGATGATCTGCCTATCCGTCGGTACTTCTCAAGGAATACACACGGAGCCGCCAGCAGCACACACAAGAACAACAAACCAAGCCTATAGGTGCGCGACTCCCCCGTACTCAAAAGGTTCACACGTCACGCCCCCTTTTGTCTCGCTACAGTAAACCCCACTGTAGCTTTCTGGGGTGCTCGCGCTAGCTGGTACAGCAATGACAAGCAGCAGCAGCTGAGATTATCGATCGTCATGGCGGATAATTGCTC
Organism: Alaria marginata; assembly: GCA_037833945.1. Taxonomy (NCBI): domain Eukaryota; class Phaeophyceae; order Laminariales; family Alariaceae; genus Alaria; species Alaria marginata. The sequence continues at coordinate 2,055 of JBBMKB010098239.1, read as the reverse complement.
CGCGTTTTTGCTACCGACGAGTCTACCCAGTCCCACATTCTTATTTTTTTCGGGAAGTCGGCATTTCTGTACTATTCTTGGTATAAAAAGTCTATACGTGGAGTTCACGAGACAACACGTAGAGGCCCTCGTAAACAATAGCACACCTTTCCCTATACTGGTGTGTTGCTGTACACTACCAGGTACACGTTATACCCTCTGGTACAACGGAAGCCCACATAACGAGTATATCAGTAGTAGTAGTCGTGTCCGCGCCTCAGCTCAGCGCCAGCCTCTAAGGGCGCGAGGTCGTCCCCGGCGTGGGTCGTCGCTTATTCCACACCTATGTCGTTTCGAGACGTTCGTCCAGAACAGCAGGGTCGGAGAGGGGGGGACAGAGCAGCAGCATCGGCGACATCAAATGGTTATTACGCCGGCCCTAATAGCAGCAGCTACGCCTCGGGGAGAGGAGGAGGGGGAGGGGGAGGAGGGGATGGATACCGGGGAGCGAGGGGGGGAGGCTTCGGGTCGGCGGGCCCGTTGCGGACCGGTGGGGTGGGGGTAGGCATGGCGGCCGCTGGAGGAGGCGCCGCATCATCGACGAACTCGTTGCATCAGGGGGGCTTCGGGCACTCTAGCCAGGCGGGCAGACAGGCGGGAGGGGAGGGGTCGGGCGGTGGCTCGTCGGGGGGGGGGAAGGTCGGGGACTACCTCATGATCTTCTCGGTGAGCTTGAGTGCTGCAGCAGTCTGTGTTCGTGCCCTTATGACCTGGTCTATGTTTGGCATCCATCCGCCGGCTTCTTTCTGCGTTCGACTCTTTTTTTTTTTTTTCTGTTCGTTCTTGTTTTTTCGCGTGAATTGAGTCATCTCATCACAGAATCAACACATCTCATTTTGCGGTGTCTCCCTCTCGGTAGATTTTCGGTGCCCCTGCGAAGTATTATTAGACTCAAAACTCAAATCTGCTGCAGCTGTTGTCTATTCGAGCTTGGGATAGGGCAGCCGCCGCAACTCACGAGGCCGGCTGGTGTATGTACAATTGACGTTAGACTACAGAGTTAGTACGATTATATTTCTACTGTACGAGTATCTGTTGTACCCTCCCTGCACGTGAGGCTTCCCGATCCGAGAAAGTACACATAATCTACAACTGATAAAGCATACCTGGTACCAGGTACCAGGTATCATAATAAGAAACCGGGATAGCTTTCTTATTTTGGAAAGGGTGTGTGCCACACTAACTTTAGTATAAACGCTCCCGAATTTCTTAGGCTGACGGAAAGCTGGCCTACGTATGATATCATACCCGTCTGCACTGCACACGCGCATATCGTCATGGGGGTACTCGTACGTGGATTGTTGCAGCAGTATGATACGAGTATCACGGGAGTTTTGAGTGTACGCGAGGCTCCGTGATCCGAGGGGGCATTGCCGGCCCTCTCGTGATAAGAAACCGGGATGCTGGCCCAGGCTAGGTTTCTTATTTGGGAAAGGGTGTATTCCACACTAAATTTAGTATAAACGCTCCCGAATTTCTTATTTTCCCGCGTGTCTCAGCCTGAGTTTCTTGTTGGGTTCTTTCTCATGAGCTCATGAGGGGGCCGGTCATATTAATATGTAGGTGGCCTTGTCCCCAAGAGTACATTTTACGAACATCTGAGATAAACAGCTACTACTGTAGCATGACAGCAGTAGACGAGTGTAGCCTGATAACACGCGAACGTGCGGCATATACTGGGTACAGCAGTATATACTGGTTTGAGCAGTGTATACTGGGTACAACAGGTATAGATATAGATACCAGTATTCTTTCAGCATTCCAAGTCGTTGGAACGGCCCAGCTCTTCGAACACAGCCCGACTGATAGATAGACACAGCCCAACTGATAGATAAACAGCCCAACTGACGTATCAGGTACAGCTTTTCGTAGCAGCTAAACTGCGTGTCTTCACTGTTTTCGACTCGGAGGGAACGGTGGGAACGGAACGAGGCTATTCGCTACTGGCGCCCGAGCTGGGGCAAGCCCGTCTTCTTCGTTTTCCACCCCGCCCAAGGTCGCACCTACTTCGCCGAG
>JBBMKB010098228.1:0-10601 GCA_037833945.1 Alaria marginata | reverse complement strand
GGCGCCAAAATCATCGTAAACTTTGCTTTTCTCGAGAGAACTGATGCGTTTCTCCAGTTCTACCAGTTTGTCGAGGCTACCGAGGACAGTGTCGAGCGCACCTACGGTTTTCCCAGCTCCCTGCTCCTCTGGCGATTGGTTTGTCGCCCTGTTTCCGCCCCGTGGGTCTCCGGAAGACGACGCCCGGCCTCCGTCATCCCCTTGCAGCTTGCCGACAAGGAGCTGTTGCTTCTCTATTTCCAGCTGGTTTTGAGCGGCCCTATACTTGACTCGTCTGGCCTTCATCACTCCTCTTTTCTCGATCTGACGTGTCGAGACACAGCGGCAATAGTAGCGGTAAAGGTGGCATCGATTGTACAGGGTGTGATAGACAGATCCGTGATGGAATACGGTATACGGTATATTAACGATTGGTTTTTGATATTTATAGTACCCCTCGTAGGGTCGGTGCGCACATATAAGTGGTATAATGATAAAATGCTCGGTTTCGTCTGGCTTTGTCACAGTGGTTTCAAGAGACCAGGTGCCCACAACCGGGCCCTCGAGGTATAACCCGAACGCTTCTACTACTGTACGTATGCACTGTGAGAACTGCTGCTGCTGCTGCTGTAGACACAGCTAGCCTCAAGGGTGTACGAGAAGGTGCATACTGTTGTTGTGCCGTGTCAAAAACAAAACAAAAAACTGAAACAAGGAAAATGCACAGACTCGCTGGCACTGCCTTTCCGCCGACCTAACGCGACATTTTCGTAGGTCGTGCTGCTTGGTGCTTGGCAATATCGTAGTCAGCGTGTTATGGTATTACCTCGGACAAGCGCCCATTACAAGCGGGGGTGGTTCCGTGGCTCAATGGTCTAAACAGATACGACCCGCATATATATTACAAAAAAATAAAAAAATACACTACAGCTGTGAGATCGATTTGTTTTGGTCGAAACTCATCTTTGCAAGCTGTGTGTGATACTATATATACTCGGATTACTGTAAAAACACATATTATGCGATTGGTCGTTACGGTGACCATTGGTGCATTTGCGCGCGTTGCTTGAATAAAACTGGCGGTTACGAGTTAACGTGGGACACATCGGGGAATCGAGGCATCGTTGAGAATATCTGACTGGTAGTAGGGCGCTTCCACGTGTGTGTGCACCGCGTCCCGGGTACTGAATATCGTTGGGCATGTTCGAATGCTCGACGAGAGGTGCCGCCTTTAAATTTGATGTATTGAAATTTGAGGGGTGTTTGTTGCTTTTAATAGTTGGCTAATGCCGCCTAGCGATAACCTGGCACCTGGTAATTAATAGTGGTAAAGTTTTGCCGACTCACAGTTGTTTCGTTTACCGCACTTTTTTCTGTCTGTATACCAACAAATCCGCGGTAGGAGTGATGTATTTGATTGATTGTGTGATGGAGTAGATCGTCCTTTTTATTATTGTTTCCATGACCCGCGGCCACAAAGTTAGAACTCCCTTTCCCCAATCCTTTCGTGTGAGCCTCCTTTTGTATTGCGCGCCCGGTGCAGCATTTCACATTTCACACGCTTGTCGAAGTGTATCGCACTATGCCTGCTCACTGCTCGCGCTACGGGTATCATACCACGCAGGCGTTTCCCGCGCGTTACAGTAATGTCGACGATGACCGCAATCTTCGAGAGAGACGCGAGCCGAGTTTTTTGTGTGCTGTTTTTTATCCACGCAAACAAGTAAATTATCGGCATCGAGAATGAAACTCGTCACATCGTATCATATGATATAATACGCTCCGAAAAAATCACTGAAGGCAACAACTGAATCACGTGGGTGACATAACCGTGTCACTGCCAAGTCATTCTATACCTATATTCCGTATGTACATATCATACCAGGTATTTTAATTTCCAGATGCATACATACATACATGTGCATTTGTTGTGCTTAAGTCGACTTTAATGGACAAGCACCTATCAATAAATACTTCGTATCTCGTATCGTACGTGTGCCCGCACGCTGGACAGGTCATGATCTACATAATCTATCATACTGACAGCTGCTCTAACTGTCGTCGAGGAGACGAAGTGCATAAGAGCTGCATCGCACATATCCCACCCGGCAAATATGTGCTTCATATATATATACCAGGTACGTATCATATGACAGATCATTCATATCATATAGATCACTCGGCAAACATGTGTTAGACCGCGGTGCAGATAAAATATACCAGGTGCCTGGTACATGTAGATGAGGGGTCTGTCTGCCGTGACAGACCAAGAGCACCGACCCGTCCAATGCGCGCACATTAAAAAAAGTGGAGATCGGTTCTTCTGTGGTCGCGTTTCGTGATCGCGAGGTTTGAAAGTTGAAGGCGATCATGTTTCGACAACGACGAATGAGCGCGAACGTCATGTACGAGTATCATACATTTTTCCGAAGGAGTGGAGACTATTGTTCCTTGAACGGCAGTAGTAGTGTACGTACTCTTTGCTATTCGACAGGCGCAGACAAGAGTGCTGAGAGTTGAGAGGCTCTCCTACCAAACACCTGACACCTACTATTAATAGTAGTAGCAAACCTTCCTACACCTACTATAGACTTCGACAAGCAGCAGCGCGTACTCGTATATAGCTCACCTGTTTCCTAAGATTCCTCAAGCTGCGAATGTGCGCAGCCACCTCATTATCCAACCTCCCCTCGTTCTCTTTCTCCTTCTCCTCGTACTTGGACATGAAGTCCTTCGTCACCTGCAAAGGCTTGCTCTGCTCCTCCTCGATCACCTGCTGCATCCACGCCGCCCTCTCTTCTGTAGGCATGGACAAAGTCGTCATGGCGGGGACCGGCCTCGTCGTACCCCCCCCCTGGGCCTTTATCTTCTTGGTCTTCAACAGGGCGGCCTTCAAAGCCGCCTCGTTCGCTAGCTTGTGCCAGTGGAGAAGCTTAATCTCGGCGCGTAGGTTGTCCATACCTTTCGTCGGATCGCCGCCGGCTGGCATTATCGGGGCTCCGCCGCGTGCCGCTGCGGAGCGCCCCGAGCGTGCGGACGCTGGCACGGCTTGCAACGCCCCCCCCCCACCATGACTAGTATTACCTTGTTGTGGTTCTGACCTCTTGAAAGCTTCGAACTCTGACACCCAACCGTCGTGTGCGAGTCTTGCTCCGCCGTAAATCTCGACCTCGGGGGCAGCGGGAAGAACGTCGGTCGTCATGATGCATACACTCTTTCGTAGATATGCACCGCTGCTGCTGCTGTTGTTGCTGTTGCGGCTGTGCTACTGGTGCTGCTGCTGACCTAAACCGACTTGTGCGGTGTTTGGGCGACCTCGCCGCGACGTTGGGACGACCTTGCTTGGCCCGTAACCGTCAACCAGGTAGGACGTCAAAGCGGGCAGGAAGCGTGTCCAGCAAGCACAGCGCTAAAAGCTATCTGCCGCCGCAACGGGCTACAGGTGGTTCACTCCAGCCGCGGCTGCTTGTGCATGTCAGCCTGGCACATGACATTTTTCTCGGGTAGCGTCGAAATGCGAGGCTATTGGATATTGATTGTGCCGCATATTATTACGGTTACGAGTTACGAAAGAAACACATTCGTGCGAGCATTCGTTTCTTTATTTCTTATTCATATTCGAAAACGAATGAACTAGAATGAACGAATGAACGAAAAAAAAGTGAACGTGAAAAAGTGAATGCGCTTCACATGTACAGATACGAAAGTACGCAACACGAACGAGCATCGCGTTTGCGTATGAAACACGGAACGCGTATTGCACTCTGTATTATTACACTACTATTAATAGTGCTTCATCTCACTTTTACTTCGTACTTCGTCTTTCATCTCTTGATCTCCAAAGGCATAGAGATTGTTGTTCGGGTCCACAGAATGATTACTCGTACGAGTAGATAAAATAAATCAAACTTCCAATGCCGTATCGGCCGAAAAATGATAAATTCCGACTGAGAAAAAAAATGAAATGATCGTCCTTGCCGTGGTTGACGACTCTCTGCTGCTCTGTCCCTGTCAGCCATCTTCAATAGAATGAGTAGCATGCCACAGAATACCACTAATAATACGGGCGACAGAGCTGAACCCACACCTAACACCTGCTGCGTGGCTGACTGAGGAGTCGACGTACACACTTGGAAGAATCAACGCACAAAACAAGAAGAGACGAGAGAGGAAGCAAAAAGCTGGCAGAACACATTATTGCTCGATGCTGGACGCTGTGGTCATCATACCTGTGATACGGCGACGGTTCTGTTTTTATAAAGCATTTTTCAGCTGGTTCTTCCGTTGTTTCCAGCTATTTTCGCCATTTTGTTTCATTTTTACGCAAAATGCAAATTGCTGCTGGCCCAAAAAAAAACGGCAAATCATTCAAAATTCCAAAATATTACATTGTGACGATTTTCGATTGCGATTGCCCCGCCAAGCGCGGCCACCTGGTGTCCAGCACATCAAAGGTACCTAGCCCAAGCAACGCCACAGGTTTTACTATTATAGAAAATAATAAAGAGTGGTCCTGTGGCATGACAGGAGCTTAGAAAATCTCAACCCTGCAGAGGAGACTACTTATCTACTCTGATTGTGTGCTGGTTCTGCAGCTACAGGTGTATCTCCAGCTCAGCACCTGGAGCATAACTTGGGTCTTGCTTGGCGCCAGCCAGGGAGCAGGGATTGCCTCTGGAAAAGGAGGAACGCGGAAGGCGGACCACGGTGCTGCTTGTCAATAATAATAAAAAAAACTGGTACCAAGAAAGTTCATCATCGCCAACGACCAGAAAAACACCACGTTTTACGTTTTGGTATCCCCGAATCATCAACGGGGGACATCCCCAGCGCAAGCAAAAGCGATTCGGTTCCCGCCCAGTACCCTGCGCCGAGTCACTCTGCCTGGTCGCTGTCCCTGATGCTCTCGGCGCGGAGATGGGTAGACACGATCGCCCTGTTACTTTGCAGTTCGTGCATCGTACAGTCGAACATTTCGGCTGATTTCTCGGCTCATCATCATGACCGGCGTTCTTTGCTGGTCGAGGGCATCGCACAGGATGAGGACGTCAGCGACTGCATCCTGCTCTTCGGAGCCTACTGCAATGGCAACATGGGAGATGTTATCCAGGCCTCGACCTTGTCGAGGCTCGTCTCCAGCGTGTCCCCCGAAGCGAGCTGCGTGTGGCACGCACACCCTTCGAAGGAAGCCCTAGCAAACGGTTTTCACGAAGGTAAAGCAAGCATTCAAACACTCGCAACTGCTGTTTGATTGTTGCGTAGAAATTTGGCGGTTTATTGAGCTCATGGGTGGCCCCGTCCAGAAAAGCTTTTAGGGTCCTCTACGAGCACGTAGTAGGCTCCTCGACACTACGAGCGTACAGCGCGAGAGTCTCGGCAAGATAGAGGGGAGAGGGTAGAAGGCAGGCACTTGCTGCGCGTCCGTTGGCTTGTGAAAACCTCACGGCAAATGTTTTCCAACATGGCAGCAGCACAACGCTTTTTAGAGCTTTGGTTTGCAACTTATTGTTGTTGTTTTTGCTGTTGTTTTTTTGCCCACTCCCACCCCATCCATACCAGGCGAATTCTTCGCGAACAATTCAGCCGGCGTGATCGGGCTTGGCTGTGATCGAGAAAGTGGCGAACAGGTGCGATTTGAATGGGTCAAAGCTCTTGTCTCAAAGGTTTCACGGAACAACAGCAATAGGATCTGTCTTTTCTTCCTCCCCTCTCCTCTCCTCTCCTCTCCTCTCCTCTCTTCTCCCCTACTGTCGCGTCTTTACCGGCGACATAACGTAGAAGTTGCCTCGGCCGCATGCATAGATTGCAGATTGCCCTTCCTCCCTACACATAAACCGAATTTTAAGCACCGGAGTTTACTTATATTAGTATACATACGGTGCTTATAATTCCGCAGAGTGGCACGTATGATTCGTGATAGCTTCCATATATCGCCGGTGCGCGGATTTGAACATTTTATAGAAATCATTTTACACCATTTTGTCTCCCAAGGGCTGCCAGAAAGCTGAGAGGACCATATCGGCCCACAAACATTTTCGGCACTCATCCCCATCTTTCCCACTGGAATGCTTCGTTGTGCACAATTACCGGAACATTCGAAATTACGCAACGAGTCCTGCACCGTTTGTCTAGACTTGAGATGCATACCCGTGCATCGTAGATCCTATTTTTGCATTGGTTTTTAGACTGGTTTTTGTACCCCACCGGAGAGCTGGTGGTGTTTTTATAAAAATATATTTCAAATACGTCAGCTGTGAGTTCTACCAATTGCGTGGTCGATACCCATCTTTGCAAGCTGCGTGCTACTTCGGCCGCGCGTTTTTTTAGATATACGTATATCTTTCTCTTTGAAGATATACTGTAGGTCATTGACTCCCCTGGTATGACTTTTATAAAAACCATTAAAAATATATACGTCAGCTGTGAGTTCGATCAAATTGACGGTCGATACTCATCTTCGCAAGCTGCGTGATACTGTTTTGTTGCAGGCGATCGTGATAAAACCTTCAGTCAGTTGACTTTACTTCGACAGCTAGCTGTCGTTACTTTTTTCATAAGTACATAGATGGACCCTTCGCGTAACCTTTAACCTACAAGCGAGACCGACAGCAGCGTTTTCTCGTTTTGTCTGCGGCTTCTTGGTGTGGTTATCTCTTTTCACTATTAATATGTTTAATTACCTGTTACCTGGTAAGCGATCAAAATTAAGGCAAGAACCGCAGGAGGACAGGTGGAGAGAAATCTTCTGTGTTTACCTTCCTCCTGTGTGACCCCGGCTGGTTCGTTCCAACATCTGGCGCCCAAAATAAATGGGACGAAAACACACATACACACGCACGGATATGTTTTAGCACTCTTGGGACTTCAAAGGGAGGAATTGACGAATTCATTTGACGACTACTGGGTAGTTGAGATTCGGTGATTGTGAATCTCCCCAAGGTAACTATTTACGCACTCTGGTTGGTCAAGGGTCATCTTAGAAGCGGGGCTCAACCACCCTAGCGTCCTTCCAAGCCACAACATCCCGATCCCGCCGAATCAACCTATTAATTAGAGTCTTTCCAAGCACGGCATCCTGCCGAGTCAACCTATTGCCTTCACAAGCCACAGCATCCAAGCGTTCGGGTTAGGGTCAGGGTTTGGTCGGGTGGTCGACTTTAGGCGCCACAGCTTAAACCCTTGTCGATAAGGCCGCACACCTCTAGACTGTTTTGAGGCGTTTTTTTTTTGGACCCCTAGAGGGTGAGTAAGCGCGAGAGCGTTAGTGTTAGCAAAATTCGATGAAAATCGACGATCACACAAGCAAAAAAAGCTGAAAACTGCACACTGGGAATGCTTCCCTGTGCGCGATAAAAAATGAATGCAAGTACCGGGGGGGAGAAGGGAAGAAAGACACCTGTCACCACGGCTTGTCCAAAACAGAAGAACCTCTTTCGCGAGTTCAGCTGGAGAGTAAACACGGGTAGACCTAGCCACCTGGCCGCGCGGATCTTGGAAAGTAGTTTTTGCGCCCTCTCATTGGCCGAGTACCAGGTGGTGGTCCGCAGACAGAAGTTTGTCGGAATTAAAAAAAACAAAATCGGAATTTTACAAAAAAACACAAACGCGCGCCGCGTTTCTCGTCCGTTTTTGGCCCGTGTTGGGTCCGGGTTGGGGGTACCGGTAGGTTAGTAGGTTAGGGTTTGGGTAGCGTGCAAATGATCGTATCAAACGAGAAAATTCTCAGCTTTCTGCCCCCAAAGATCCACGCGGCCAGAACGCTAGGTAATAAGCGACTTTTTAAATATAAATAAAATGAACGTGTTTGAATGTGGAATGTACAGGCCAGGACACCTATAATACGAGTATGAATGGTAAGAAACAGGGCGAAGGGCAGGCTGACGATATGACATTTGCAGGAATACTTCGAAGTATAAGAAATGCGGGATGCGACACACTGCAGTTAGTGTAGAACGCACCCTCTCCCAAATAAAAAGCCCAGCCTGAGTCAGCATTTCTGTTTCTTACTAAATAAATAAGTGTCATGGAATGTGATGTACCGGTCTCTAGGTAAGCCGGTTCAAGGGGTTTGTTATTGGCGGAGGCGGATTGTTCGAGTCTCGGCATTGGCCATTGGACTGCGAAGAGTTCGTGGAAGGTATTGGCGAGGACATCCCCGTTGCTATCTTCGGAGTGGGCGCAAGGTAAGAGCACATTCGTATCATACCTACATTATGCATTCGATATCCCTTGGGTTTAGGTGCATTGCTCGAGCGAATGTACGTATAATATACACCAGGTATATATATACATGCTCGATACATGTGATAAACTTTTCTTAATATACATGTGATAAACTTTAGACTGCCAGGTAAGCTATACACTCGTCTGGGCTGGTCGGTATTACTTACCGGGTTCTTAGTTTATTTCTTTGGTTTCCCCCCCCCCTTTTCTGTTTGCGACACCCCCCTGAGTTTAAGCCAACCACACCCCGAAGGAGGAGCTTGTACACGCATATCTATATGTAGTCTTAATCTACATGTATGTATGAAAGACCAGCAGGGGTACATCGAATAAAGAAGTGGTTACCGTTATAATACCGCCGTGTACAAGCAGTATCATACGAGCCCTATTATTTTTGGTCTCGACTACGTAATGGTTTTGCTTCTTTTACACCAAGTGCACTAAAACCGAAGTCGTACGGGGTAGACTGACTGGTAGCATATTGGCCAATGTGATCCCTTAAAGACTGGTCCTTCTCGTCGCTATTGCTGCTGCCTATATACGAATATGTAGGCTACGTTGCTCGATACGAGACACGTAGCTCCCGAGCAGCCATAAGCCACAAGTAACTCTACCCTCTACCTGTCCAGTGTACGCGTCCTGTAATACCAAAAACAACACCTGTTCCATATGACTACTGAACTGGTGCAAATTTCTGGTACACTTCATAATTTATGGCGGTCGTAGGGTTGATGAATGATAGCGTCTTGCTGCCGGCCTGCTTAGGGTTTGGGACTTTGTATGATATGTATGGGCCGCAAGCTGTGTGACTGTAACAGAAAGGTACCGCCATAGCCCGTAGCCCACATCACATCGGGGCGGCATGCTGCTCAAGAGCCCCAAGACCAAGACTCTCGTGGAGTTCGGTTTTCTATCATCGATGCGTTTATATATATGTTTTTATGAAAGAAGCATGACATATCATACCAGGTACAGCATAAGCCGACCACGACTTACCGTTAATAAGCTGATGACTTACGAAAGTGCAATCAACTACCAGGTACGTAAATATGTAACAACTGCGTTTTTGGACGATCAGCGATCAGAGTTTGGTTACTCTACGCATGGGCAGGGTGGGGAGGTTGGGCCATGGTTTGCCATTTTCCCGCTTCGCACGACTATTTGTGGTATGTAGATACTATTACTGTAATATCAATTCTCCACCGATGTTGTTGTACAGACTGCGTGTGAATGCATCGGCAGATCGACAGTCGGTTTGTTTTTCTCGTCGTTCGTAGGCTGATTTGATTTTGCTCTAAAAGGCATGATCAGTGAAAAGACCTATAGAACCGAGGGGTCCCAACTCTGCATGAATGACATTGTTGTGTCTTGTTGGCCACGTGTAGTGAGCTGATGGCAGGTTGCCACGTCGTATGCCCTGCATGCAACGCGAGAAAAACGAACAAACGCCGTATAGACTACAGCAGTACCAGGTATATTCATGAAAAAATATTACGCGGAACAGGAACGCAGGAACAATCCTAAATCCTAAAACCTAAATCCCTATCATAGCTATAAATCCCCGTATAAATTCTACCTGGTCCACAAGTTCAACATAACGAAATACGAAAGACATAAAAACGCGTTTGACATCCCAAGTACCGTATAATATAATATGACACGAGGCAGCACGAGGTATTGTTTATTTTTCACATATTTATGATAGTAAAAGCTACAAGAACACCGAGGGCAAACACAAGACAGCGGGCGGGTGGCTGAAGAACAGCTTCAGTTTGGTGGCTTCACGTGGGCGGCTGAAGAACAGCTTCAGTTTCAGTTTGGTGGCTTTACGTCAGCGGCTGATAATTGCTTCGGTATGATATTACTCGAATGAGGTGTTTCTTTAACAATGACAGGAGTTGTCCGCAGCAGCTATCACAGATCAACCTCCTTCCGCCACCAAAACCACCGCCACCGCTCGCTGCGGTTGACATCAGTCATGCCCACGTAACTCGGAGCCTAGTGTACCTATTATAATAGTGTAACTGCTGTGTCCGCGCCATCAAGCATCTATCGCATATCTGGTAATATTTTTCAGTAATTGTGTAACTGCTTTCTTGCCCCGACCGACAACTGGCACGGCGTGGCTTGGACCTGAAAGAGTCGTTAGAGTCACAAGGCAGCTAGCCGGCGCCATGCTCCGTTAACCGAGCATTGCCGTCTCATTTCAGACGTCTCGCCCCCCTCCTCCCTCCCCCTTTTTTTTTTTTTTCGAGTAGGATCAACTCGACAAAAGCAGCGCTTACGTTGTTGTGCCCATTCTTTTTGGTCGATATAAACGGGCCTCAAAAGGGTTAATAGCTAGAATAGTGGTTGCATTACCGAACGTTGTCGTTTCATTTCCGCTGTCACACCTCCCC
>JBBMKB010098217.1:0-10601 GCA_037833945.1 Alaria marginata | reverse complement strand
GCACCATTGTGCATGACGTCAGGGTCAGGGTTCGCTTGTGCGCGATGTGAAAAGTGTACGCGCATTGCCTCGCCAGACGGCTTCTCTGCGAGTGTTTCGGTGGCCGGCAATCCTGACAGTGTGTGCCTGCTGCTCGCCAAGTTGCACGCGTCGTTGCATCACCTCTCCGCTCTTGCCCCCACTCCCAACCCCTACCGTGTGACTTCGGCGGTCAGGCTAAAGAAGGACGGAGGGGTAAAGTTCAACAACACCGTGGCGCTGACACGTCTAGGAGAGGACCCGGCAGCAACGGTGAGTACACACGGCACGGTGCGCCGGTCTTGTCTCCCCCGACCTTTGCCTCGCTGCTTCTGCGAAACTGACACGCGGCGCAGCATACCAGGTATCTATTCTCCCGTCGAAAACGTGTTTATGGTTTCCGTGAACAGGTGATGGTGAGGACCATACCGAGCGTTTCCGTTGCCTTGCTCAGCAGAATCCGCCCTTGGCTTGCCCTCGGCTTGCCCTTGATTCTAGGAGCTCCCACACTAAAACTAGTATATTACGTCTAGACGGCGGTCCGTCATAGGTTTAAACTTCCGCCTCCTGACATCTTTGTTTGCCACAGGTGAAGCGGGTCCTGTCCGAGTACAAGATCCACAATTGCGAGGTGCTGGTCCGACAGGACGTGACCATCGACGACATCGTCGACGTCGTGCAGGGCAACCGAAAGTGAGGGGACGGAGGACGCATGCATTCATGCCCGCGGTATCGTGCTGTCGCTGAGAATGAACCGCCGCCTTTTGGTCTCCGCGATGTTTTTTTTTCCTCTCGGTTTTCGGGCCCTCGCGATGGGAACTGCCTCTTGTACTTGCGCGTCTTAGGACGCGCACTGTGCTGTTTTCGCTCGCGGGTTCAGGCGAAAGGGTACATCCTGCCTGGACACAAGCGAGGGAAGGTTGTAGCCAGAAAACCCTGCCACGAAGGCGGCGTTGCCCATGCTCGAGCGGAATTACACCGTGCCTTCGCTTCCCTTGCTCGACGCGTTTTCACCCTGCCCTGTGCGGTTTTGCGCGCTCAGGTACGTGAAGTGCCTGTACGTGTACAACAAGGTGGACATGATCAGCATCGAAGACATGGACAAGCTAGCGAGGGAGCCGAACTCGATCGTGGTGTCGGTGCACATGAAGCTCAACCTCGAAGCGCTGCTGGTACGCTGAGACTGGTTTTTTTGCTTCTCGTTTAAGCTGTTAACAGCCCAATCGATTCTTGTCTTCCAAACGTGAAGTTGACGCACACAGTATAATCCGATGTGTTGGCGAGCAACTACAGACTGGAAACGCCACTGTGAGAGGGAAGGACTGAGTGAGGGGTGGCAAAAGGGTCAATGGCGCTTTGATAAGTTCGAAGCCGTTCGCGTGCTAGACTCGAGTATCTGTGGTTTTATGCCCGTTTCACTGACCTCGGCAGTCTTGGTAGCAACTCCCAATGGCGTTGAGAGGTCGGCCTATGGTAAAGTTTAGCCATCCCACCGCCGATCCATCCATATACTGACCGTGCCCCTCCCTTCGCGGGTGGATCCACGGCCTCCAGGCCAAAATGTGGGCCTACATGGGGCTCATCCGAATCTTCACGAAGCGAAGGGGGCACCCCCCCGATTTCACGGATCCCGTTATCCTTAGCTCAGAGCGGAGCGGTACGAACGTGAAGGCGGCAACGCAGCACATCTCGAGAGAGATGATCGAGGTCTTCAACTACGCCCTGGTGAGCTTTTGTCGCGACGTATTTACATCTCCAGATTCGTGGTAAGATGCGCTGAAAGGTTTTGCTTGGCGTGGGTGAAATTTGGGGACATTCGTCGGTTTTTCTTCGTCGTGTTTCGGGGTTGTGTTCTTGTTTTCTATATGCCACGCTCAGCATTGGTATCGGTCACCACCACGATTTTTGCGCATATGGGTGCTTGAGCCCGTTAAAATCGATCCCTTCCCAGGTGTTGGTTCGCCAAGGTGTGGTCGTTTTCGTTTTGGGAGCGGTTTAGTTCTTGCATTAAACCGTAGGATGATATTGTAGTGCCCTTGCAGGCAGAAATGAATTCGCTTGCCTGCCAGGTTGAACGCTATAATAGTAGGCATCGTGTTGCCTCCCGGTGTGATTCGAAATGTTACACATCCTGCGATGCCCAAGCTCGCCTTGATTTGTCCTGCTGTATCGGGATCAGGTATGGGGACGAAGCACTAAGCACGACCCCATGCGATGCGGCTTGGCACACCCTCTCGACGACGAGGACGTGTTGCAGATCGTACCGAAGACCATCACCCAGCAGGTGAGCCTAGAGTGTGTTCCGAGTGACAGTGGGTTCGGAGGCACCTTTATTCGACCGTTCGCAGTTTTCCCGGGCTGTGCGTGCGGCAGGCGTTGTCCCGTGCACACAACGCCCCGTATGTTTGCGAGCTTCGTAGCCATGGGCTCTTTCTGTCGCACGCTTCTATGTCTATATAAAAGGAGCACTACAGCAGCAGTGTTCGCCTTCGCCTTCTCGCGTTTTTTTCTTTAGGCTGTATTGGCGTCTCTGTCGCCATCCAGACTCGATACCTGATACAACACAAGCTACGTCTAGAAGTACTGAATAGTGAAAAATACCACTACTAAAGTACATTCCACTTAGATGACAGCGTAGAATAGCAAATATAACCCATTCGCGCTATCAAGGTGTGAGTGCGTGTAGTGTGCCTTTAGATGGTCGAAGCCCGGAAAATAATACCAGGTACGGCTTTTGCCGGCCAAGACACGATTTACTCCCAAAAGTGAGAGAGTCGGTTGAAATAATCGGTTGCGCGGGACATTGATGTCGCGTCTGGGTGTTTGAAGTCCGCTGGTACATGAGTTGACGACACACCATTCAACGCTCCTCGAGTGGCTCACATGCGAAAGCGACACAGTTTGTATAGCCCTCCACACTCAAGACACTGTTGCAGCTGCTGATGTGATGGCAGGCCACGCCACACCCTCACACATATTACTGTTACCGTCGTCGTTGCTGCTATGTTTGTCTTGTTTTCGTTTCAGAAACGTTCCAAAGGGTACGTCAAGATTGCCCAAAACGCCAAGGATGCCCTGGCCACCAGGCGAAAGAAGAAACCGCTCAAGACGTGATCAACGTGGCAGGGAATCATCAAGGAGATAAAAAGAGGGGTTGTGTCTTGCAAGCACAGCGTGCACCTTCGACGCTGGATGGTTGGGGGCTAAGGGCGGGGACGCCGGCGGCGTGTTTGGTACATCTTTTTGTTGATCGAGGTGTAGATTGAACCCGCATTTTGGTGCTTGACCCACCCTGGGAGGTGAAATACGCGGACGGGTTCGGTCTGTTTTGACGACGCATGCACGCGACGTCTAAAACGTAGAGTTTTCTTCATGCGCGGGATTTCAAGGGTGCCGTACGTGGAGCTGCGCTGCCCCGTGTCTCTTTATTGGTGTGCCGGTTTTTTGCCAGGGGGGCACTTGGTTGATTTTCGGCCCCTCGGTACTCGCTGCCTCGGTCCTGGAGTCGTTACTCTAGTGTCGGTAACTGCTGGGCCTTCCCGTGAGCTATGGAAGACGTAACCGTTGCATCCGCACACTGCGAAACACCCGCATTGAAGCATGCCGTTTTTTGCTTCGGTCGGTGGATAATTTGCGCACCGATCGGTTTGCATGTGCTTGTAGATATGGCCATTCGGCAGCGATACTGCCGTACCTCTACCGAGCAAGAGGTTTAATGATGGGTGAGGAGATGGCAATACTCAGACTGGGATTTTGAAGGATTTAACGCCCACAGGTATCCCGAACAACTAACACGAACGCCTAACGGAGTTTCGCCTTCTCGATTAGCCACCACTCTCACTGGCAGCTCTCACGGTTTACCGTGGTATCAAAGTGTGCGGAATGCGCGACAATGTATTTCTTGCCGAAAGAGCGCTTGATCCCCCCAACTTTACGCGTGCGTCGAGCGAGGAGGGGCGGACGTCCAGCACGTGCGTGCGGATCCTAGACCTGTGGTAGCCCTGAAAACCGACTTAATATACACGACGTCTTGAGCAAGCGTTAGCATCTTCCTACCTTAGCTTCTTCCTTCCGAAAGGAGGATAAATTGAACTTGGGCTTTCATGTATTTTCCTGGGACTTAATGTTATATTTACCGCGGACTCCTTCGCATGTATGTTAAACTCGCGGTTGAGTGGATACCCACCCACACCTACCCACCTGTCCGTCAGTGGATTAAGAAATTAACCCTCGCGTCTTTATAGAGAGTCCGTTGTGATGCCCGTCGCACGACGTCGCCGAACATCGAGACGTGGTACGAGTGAGTTCCCCAGCGACCACTGAGATCTCCGAAACGGAAATTACGTTCACGTCTGTTCGTCTGTCAGTCCAATTAAGTCGTAACCCAGGCTCCACTCTCGCATTTTTTTCTTATGACGCCAGTATATCGTTGCGGTTATCGATAGAACCGTGCGCACATATATGTACGCCCATCGCCACCGCGATAGTTCACCGGCAGGAGTACTGTAAATTGTCGCCCAGTGTGCGTTTGGACTGTCTCATTGGGGTCGTCCGGGGGTGCCCTGGTCCTGAGGTGTTCCGCCTCCAACCACTGATGTGGCGTGTCATTAACAACCAACCGTGTCTGATTCTCACTTTCAGCTTCAGCTTGAGCGCAGCTCAACAATAACCAATTTAGAACGGGTTGCAGTGACAGTCCATATTCTTCAGGAGGTTTTCATACGTATGCGGTAGACATTGCCGATAGCCACGAGGCTCATAGCCTATTGTTTGGCCATACCGACATAAAATGTTGGAGCAGAGAGCTGGATATAACTATAGTACACACCCACGCAGTGCTCTCATTGTTTAGAAGGAGAAATTCGGCTTTTGGCCCCGAGCGAGAGCGAATTGGACGGAATTTTTCGTCATTGCCATCCTTCCGTACTTCAGTATGGACATCCCGTCTCCACCTATCAGAGGGAAATATTGATATACGAAATATGGGGTGCACTGCAAGTACAATACTCCAGGACTCCGACGTAGTATGATTTTTTGTCAATATCAAGTCTTGCGTTTTTTTCAACGTATGCACGTCAATCTTCTAGAGGCCAGACCTTGTTATAATCTGCGGAGGCACTTTGATCTTCTTGTCGTCCGCCAGCGTGACCACCCTCAAACAAGGCCAACCTGCATGTATGGGTTGTTTTGAGGTAGAATAAGGGCCCAATGATATCGGCGTGATGGAGTTCCGGCTTTCCACGGGCATCACGGTACACCTCATATATCATCTCTGTAACGTGTTATATCTCCCGCACTACGATCTGACCAACGCTCGTCTCACGTGATACTTTCGACATATGGCATTTTCCTCTCTTGCTTGGTTGGGTTCCCCTGTTCGCGTTGAGCCACGGCATTATGTTACAGCGAGGAGAACCCCTTGGGTCTTGAGTGGGAGTTCGAATCTCCCTGGTTTCACCATGTTACAGCATAGCGGAGCCGTCGGGTCTTGATTGGCAGTTCCAAACTCCGTGGGTTCACCATGTTACAGCGAGCCGGAGCCGTCGGGTCTTGACCCCTACTCTAGAAGCTCTCTCACCTTGGCTGCTTGAATTCGAATAGAGAAAGGTTAGAGTATTGGCCCAGCGGGCAAGTTCCTCGGACCATCAGATCTCCAGTTCCCGATCCCAGTGGTTGACACAGGCAATGTGATCGATTAACAAACAGTCAAGCACTTGGCGTGGTGATATGCATACACCACAGGTGGGCATGTGACCGGTGGGACATATCGATTGACACTGGATATGGTAGTGTGACTTTGATATTTGCTATTTTTGGTTGCATCGAGAGATACGAGGCATGCATGCTTCCTCGGATAGGGTTTTCCACACACGACGGAAGAGATTGCCCCACCAGGGACACTCTTTCCTTCACCTCAATTGATGCGGCAGAAAGCCTCCCGACAGATCGATCTCTGCCTACACAATGAACCCTCCGCGTGTAGTGGCCTGGTCAATCAACACGCATCATCGTATTACCACCCAGCGAGCGTCGCTGCAACGATTAACATGCCGGTCAAGTTCATCCTTGTGTTCGAAAATGTACACCTCCGTTTGGTAAGAAAAACGCCAAGTCTTGTCGCAATACCGGTGTTCCAACGCACACGACGGCACCTGCCAAGCTCCGTGCGCATATAGTCAGCCGTCAGGTGAAACGGTGGATCCATATATTCCCTGACAATGACGTCGTCGTGCCTAGCTCTGGCCTTCTTATGTTCGCATTAAGTTCTCACATGGAGACATCCCATAACAAAATACCATAGCGTCTTGACAACGGCAACAAAATGCTTCGGGTAGGAGGCCGTGGGCCGGGGTTGGGCGGCGGGGGGTGGGGGACGAGTGTCCGTGCCAGCCGGGAACGCAAAGTCATACAGCTACACTATCGGTAGAGCGGTCGCTCGAGAGACAAGTGAGGTTGTGCTTAGCACCGTTGGTTGTGCCGCTGCATTTAGATACATGCTAAGGTAGAGGTGCACCATTAGTATTTGCCTTCTGAGGCTCCCCACATGAGGAGCTCTATACCCCGCTCAAAAAGGGATTTTGATAAAAAAAGAAAGTGCAACCCGGTGGACAATCTCGCGGTCTAGGTCTACAAAACAAATAACATTGCAAAACGAAAATGACATTCCGACGATTTTGGGTGAAGGAGCCCCGCCATTCAGAACATATTTTAGTGAAAAAGTGCTATGAATACCTCTGTCGTAGCACGCATCATGAGCTAGACCCAGGCATGGAGAACATTTGCCGCTTGAATCAGGCCAAGCACAGGGTGTAGCAAGGGGGCGCCCTCTTGAAAGAAAGCAATCATCCCGGACCCTACGTTGAGTTTTTTAACTGCAAAATCGTCTTGCATACGGGACAGTACAACAATAGCACCGTGATGGGACCTGACTGTCCGAGTTGAGAAGTCAACGAAATTAGCTCGAAGTTACTGCGAATGTTAGCGTCCAAAAAAACGCATGGACTACCCTCGAAATGTTCATGGGCAAGGAGACGTAACGCTGAACCAGAGGAACCATGTGGTTGGCGCGCATCTATCTGTCCGCCGGATTCAACGCGTCACCGACGACCACGTGTGAGGCGATATTGAACCCGAGAGTGGGGTATTCTTACTCCCGAGGGAAATCGTCACTTTTTCGAGCTTCGCGTGACACCGGGTCAGGACGACCGCGAGGCACAAAGTATAATGTGGCAGCTCTCACGTGGTTTACGTTCCTACCCGCTGCCATTCTTGCATCCATAAAACAATGTAAACTTAGTATGTCCCGACCAGGCACAATAACGAAACAAGGCCTGTAGGATGCGTTTTACGGTTGTCAACGTCTCAGCTCCCTATTCTCACAAAAAAAACGAATAAACCTTTATATACGTGTTTATAGCGATACACCCAATCGGATACCCAATCGGACAAACCCTGCCGTCCTCCAATAGAGTACACTCGAAAAATATGAAATATTAGATGCAAACCGTATTCAACAACTCGGTTCTTAACACCAAAAAAAACTTGAAGTACATCGTACAAGAAATTGACATCACTAGTTCTGGCGAGCAGAACTGAAACTAGTTCTGGCGAGCAGAACTGAAACTTGTACAATAAACGGGCACCACTGGTTCTGGCTGTCAGAACTGAATGTATCGACCACTCGGGAAATTGACTGGAAGCATGCTAAAATGGTGGGCCGAAACCAAACTTTCAGTGAGCAAGATTGTGATATGCTGGGACTGGGCATGCTTACATCCGATGTCCCTATAACGTTGAAAAGTCCCGGGGAAACTATGAAGGCCACGCAACACACACCATCCGACCAAAACAAGACGGGGAGAATGAATATACTGGTACACCAATTAAAACTACCGCATAATAGATACATACCACGGCCAACAGCTATCCCGTACAAACGAGCACCTATCCCTTTGGTATCAACATGCTCTCGAAGCCAAGATCACATCCCAGCGTCGATCAATGGCTGGCAGTGAGATTTTCAACGAAAACTGGCTACCTACGCGAACAACTCACCAAATAAGACCTGCATGATGCCTTAACCACCACGAACAACAGTAACGGATCGCTCCACAGCACAATTATGAATCATAGAAGGTGGTGGGGCCTACAATGACGGACGCCTCACAACACAATACCCTCCTCGCAGTGCACCAACTCGAGGCGATTTTATCAGCGATAAATCGCTTGACGCCTCAAGGGCTTCTGTTCCAGGATACGTGCCCACCCTTGTCAGGGTGCACCATTACACCTTGTCGCGCCAGCTTCAAAACGGAAACGAAAACAAAATGGCGCGCACTCAACCTGACACAAAAAGCCGCGCCCAATACCATAAAATATTGCGTGAGTGCCACAAAAACAAAAAGTAATAACGAAATACACCGCATGTCCATCAACCTCGAAGAACCGGCTTGTCGTCGGCTCTCCAAATAGATTTATGGAATTACGGCTGCTGCAAGATAAGCCCGTCCTCGCACGTACCCCCCATCGTGAAAAAGTCAAGGTTCCGCTGAAGAATACCGGCAACAGCGGCGTTTTCTACACTAGCCGAAGGGTAGATTTCACAGGTGAAACGCGGCTTCACAAGTGGGATTTCCCAGATGGAGGCGGCCTTGAAAAGGTTGTGAGTCACCCAGGTTTGAGGGTTGAAAAACCAGATTCCCGGCGTGTTGCGGGAGTATTGAAGCGCCGCCAACATCTGCGAGGGAAATGCAAACACCGACAAATAGGAAGCAGCGGGCACGTTCATCAACATTCGCTGGTGTACATACGTACATACTCCTCGACAACGTGTCCACCGTCTTCGGGAAGTAGTGGTTTGAGCGCGGTGCAAGCGGCGTGATTAGCGGCTAAATAACTCTGCTCAATCGCACATGACAGTGCGAACTACGCATTACCGACACCGTCGCGCGACAGCCATCGTACCTGAGGGACTTCGGAAAGGTCTTTGAGGTTACTCAAAACCTTGTCGTACACCAACGCATGTTGTCCATCCTTCTTGTTGGAACCAATAGCGAGACTGTTTCGCAAATCGGCGTTCGCTCCGACCGGCAGAACGAGATCCGTCCCGTGTGTGAACGAGGGAGCTTCGAAGCCGAGCAGAATCGTCGTTTCTTTGGCGAACCTCCCGTCCCTGATTGTCCGGTCCTTGCTGTACACCACCAAGAGTTCCCCGTGTGGCGAGTGGGTGTCCTTGGCGGTAAACGCTCTCGACACGACGGATCCAGCCTTTACGTAGAAGATGAGGCCAGTTCCGGAGCCGCAGTATTCGTCAGCATACAGACTTGCGGTGAGGACGTTTGACGAGCTAGAAACTGTTACGCCCGGCAAGTCTCCGACCGTCCTGAAAGCAGAAAAGGCAAAACAAAAAAGTGAAATGAAGGATCATCACGACTCGTGGCACGGAAGAAGGCATCAATGCATCGGGTTTTTGTCGAGGCTCTGCCTGAGATTAATCTTAGGGCTACCACTCGCAAGCTGTTGAAACAGCTGCAGCCATTAACAACCCACGCTTTTAAGGTCAATCAGCAAATATCCAAAACAAACAAACACAGAAGAAAAACAGTTTTGTTTAAGAATTCAAAAACTAAGACACACCTTTCGAAGACGTCGACGCCGTCACCTTCAGTGGCGATTGCAACTCGCATGCCAGGGACAAACTGCAGGATGCTCATTACCGTGACTTCCACTTGGTCCACTTCAGCGGCTCGCCCAGAGATAAACGCACACAAATTGTCACGGACAAGTTCATCGGTGTACGGACGCTGTGCCGCTTCCGAGAAAAAGGCTGGTGCATTCTCCCCACTGACGGATGCCACTGAAGCCACACCGGTGTTGGTGGCCTTCAGACGACGGTAGATCTCGACAGGCTCCACCGTGTCGCACCTGGTAAGCGGATAAAGAACGAGACTCACAGTTAGTGGGTACTGGTATAGCGAAAGGAGACTTCTGTACTTGCCTCATCGCTACTCGATGTTGAGTATAAATCGTTACTGCATGTTTTGAGTAGAACTTTACACTCACTCGCAAAACCTGTAAATACATGTGGTAGGATTCCAAATCTGAACGAAATACGAGCGATTGCACTCGAACCCACATGATGGCACGGTCGTCCGCCGTGTCGTTCTCGCGGGCCACTTCGACATCGTTGTAGCATACACGGCAGTAGTTTCCGTACTCCGAGTCCAGCGCACCGCACCCGAGACTGCCATACGGGTCTCCATCTTCACACGACGTGTCGCACACACGCCCGGTGTCGCCGTCGTCGCTGTCGCAGCCCTCGCGACACCTGACGTGATCCCAGAACATAACAGAATGAACACGCGAAGCGACGGGTGAAAAGGTAAAACGGCCAAGACCCTATACACCGAGTAACGGATCTAGGGTACAAAATTCACGCTCCGTCGTCGCTTTGCTGTTAGCTTCGAGAACAGCCGAACGACCGACCAATTGATTGTGTGGTCCACTCACACGTTGGCCCACTTTTCCTCCTGCTGCCACTTAGGGAGATCGGCGGAATCGTCGGAGTCGTCGGTGTCATCGTT
>JBBMKB010098195.1:0-10606 GCA_037833945.1 Alaria marginata | reverse complement strand
AACCCCGGCTACTTAGCTCTCCCCACTCCCTACCCCTCCCCTCCGTCGAAAGAAAAAAAAGGGGGGGCGGGCGGGTGGAAGGGAGAGGCACAGAGTTCTGGCTAGGTTGGCCAACCGAGTTACTACCTCAATCTGCAGACGTTCCGAGCAAAAACCCTGACTTGCTTGTTGCTCGACTCGGTCTTGCTGACCTATTCGTGAGGTCTGCTCCCCACAATGAGGGAGGGAGGCGCCCCTTTTGGCGCCTGTACTCAAAACCCCCAGACTCGATATAGACATGCCTAATTCTCTCTACCATAAACCGTGATTTGGCGGTGACTGCATCTTTGGAGACCGTTACTTCGTCTACCTGCAAATCTACCCTACACGTATCATAACGGAAACCGGCGCTACTCCCCACATCTCCACGCTGAACTAAAAGTATGTATACAGGCATCATAGCACCTTATCTGTCGTACGGTATGTGCCAGCAGAAATCACCGCACGATTATGATACCGGAAACCGATACTAAAGCAGTATAACGGATACCCCCAAAAACTAAGTAACGGAATTAATTGTATTTGGGTTAAGAGATGATCTGTACTTCATGCAATATTCCACCATCGTACCGAACGAAATACTGGCTGTTGCATCAGTAACTTCCGCGCCGAGTAAAAAGCATTTTCCTTGCGTCACCTACTTACACCTACACCTGATACTACGTGAGTACAACGCAAAATATAATAATTTTAGGTTTTTATAGCCTTTTCTTCCACAAGCACATTTGTTTTTGTCAAGTTCCGGGTAGTACTCCAATTACAGTATATAGCTGCAATTGGCAATTGGGCAACCAGCCCTACTATAATAATGACGAAGAAAAGCCTTGTAATTATATAATTTCATGTGTAACGACCACAGGGGTTTGACAAATAAGAAACATCACCTCTCCAGTCCCGCGTGCACTTTGCACACCAGCGGCGCTCGAGCTGGTGGGAGAAACGTCTCCTGACGCAGGGGAACTGTTCCCCCCCAATGCCTTTGAGATGTCGATATCAGACGCACTACCGCTGCTGACGCTCGATGCGCCGCCACCTGACCGGGCCATGTTGTTGGTGGCGCCAATGGTCGCCTCCGTTGATGGCTCTCTCCCAGGGCTTGTCGGGCCTTGTGCGTCTTTACCCGAACCCGGTCCTATGTCCAGAACCTGAGTCGACTCCGATGCTCCGTCTCCATCCTTCGTTGTAGCTCCGCCCTATTGAGCAAAAGACGAGTGTTAGGTCAGGACACATCAGACTCAGACTACTACATGAAAATGACGAGTAGCTGCCCGTCCTTGTTCTGGCTCCGCCGAACGGTGTTTTCACTAACTATGATATAATTATGCCACTCAGTTTGTTTGTTCACAGTTCATTGCGCACATACCAATAGCATCGGCGGGGAGGTCGGCCACCCTCGGTACAACCTCGAACGATCACGTAGTTTTGAGTGGAGGACTTGTAGCGCAGAATTAATCTTCATCAACGTATTCAAGTTTCGATGTGCTACGTGCAATACCAGACACGACATCGGATATCGGACAGTATACACTCGACGGTTCCAAACGCTCTTTCGTGCGAAGGGAGCAAGACAAAGAAACCGCGTGCCATCACCGTCGTTCAATGTTCTTGTCTTTTGACTTGTTACGGTTGCATCCTACGGAGAAACCCGCCCACACGTCAAGGGATGGGTTCCACCCTTTCGCTGTTAAGCTCTCACACCACTGGACAACCGCCGAGCCGCACCCGATGCTCAGCTCTAGATTCTACAAGTTTGCTTTGTCCAACCAACCAGGCGTCAAAGGACGCGAGAAAGTTGAAGCGCGACGGTAAACGCCAGAAGACCAAGGACGCGTGCGACGTGCTCGGCCTCAAGGCGACCAAGGCAAGTACGGTGGTGACGGATTTCATGTACTGAAATCCATCACCACTGTACTTGCCTTGGTCGCCTTCAGGACGAGCACGTCGCTCGCGTCCTTCGTCTTTTGGCGTTTACCGTCGGACTTTAAATTTTGCGCGTCCTTTGACGCCTGGTTGGCGGCGATATCCTTGGCGGAACGCACCGCCTTTACCACTCGAGGCTTTTTGGTTAGGCCGCCCTTTTCGGACGTCCTGACCTTTCCGACGCCCTGGACTGCCATGGCATCCACCGTCGCTGCGCTGTGTGCTGTAAGCGTAGTAGATGCCGGTGGTGGCGAGGGAGATGTTCCCGGTGCTGGCGCCTTCTCCGGACTCGGTGAACTGCTCATCCCCCCGGTTGACGAGCATTCTTCCCCGCGCAGGGCAGCCCCGGTGACTTTGACTTCCGGGATCTCGCTATCGTCGGTGGTACAACCCTCGTCACCACCGCTACCAGCTTCACCCCCGTCGACGGCAACAACGACGGTGTTGACTCCGGCTCCAGCCAATGTACCGCCGCCGCCGTTGACGCGTTCCTCCCCACCCGCGACTCCGGGAAATGCGCCATCGCCGGCAACACCTTTCTCGCCACCGCCGAGTCCGGGGGAGGTGCCATCGCGGGCGAGACCTTGCTCACCACCTCCCAGCCTGGAACACGCGCCGTTCTCTTGAGCGCCCTCTTCATTATCGACTCCAGGGAAGGTGCCGTCGTCGGTAACGCCTTGCTCGGCGGATTTCGGGCATGCCTGAAAAAGTAAAGCCAGGGGTTCGGGTGCATAAGGGAAGCGTCAGTAGTGTCGGTAAGGTGGGCATGGTATGCGCTGGATACGATCAATGTTTATGTCACAAGCCTGGCCAAAACAAGATTAATACATCTCCCGGTGGCGGAGAGGCATGTAGTCTTGCCAACGTATAAACATACATGCCTAAGCCATTGTATGTATGTATTCGAAGTACATCTACGGCGAAGTATAGTCTATGTGCATATATTTACTGCGCCATCAATTGAGCTGGAGTTGTGCTGCACGACGAACCTGGCACGACGTGTCTCGTGTATTTCGGTTTGCTTAATTTTTTTACAGCCATTGCTCTCTTGAAGCGCTAAATGCTACGATCAGGGCTCCCCGCGGACAGTCAACCAATATCCAACATATCAAACCGTTACCAACGGTTGAGGAAAGTCGGCGCCATACGCCAATCGTACTACGGGTCACGGTAAGAGCATACATGCCGGACCATTAACTGCACACACCGTCGGAGACATGGCTTCCCCGGCCGTACATTTTCTGCGCCGCGGGTAGCAGCGACCAGTACGCCGTGATGTATTTTCACGACCTGCAACAGGTATGCTTCTTTTTTTGTAGGAGCAGCGGGGCTAACCGTTGCCATCAAGACGACAGTCGAGGAGCTCACCGGCCGCTCAACATCTTACTGCACGTTGCCAGCGACCATCTTCGTGCCATACCGACGCTTCACGCACCAGCGCCCGGCGTCTATCAGGATGAAGTCAAGCCCATGACCACCCCAGATACATGTTACGGCGGGGTTCCCGGTTTAAGAGCGTCCACAATAAGAGAAAACGGACTTCAGTGTGGTCAGATCGGCAGCGTATCACCCCTTGTGACACCTATGCTAAAACCTTCATGATACTCAATGGGAGGTAAGAGCGGTAACTTTTGCCTGTTCCGAGAGGCTCTTAAACTGGGTACCCCACTGTAGCAAGTTTCCCCTCACCTCTGGAAGTTCCCCCGACGGCGTCGTGGTTACGCTGGGGCTCTTTCCCAAGTCCGCGCTTGCCTGAACAGAAGCAGGCAGAGTGGCCTTAGCGGTGGTGGTTCCGTTGGCTGTCTCGGGGCACGTGACATGCAGCCCGACTACGCTGCTATCCGTTTTCTCTGTGCTTCCCGAAGCAGCTGCGGGGATGACACAGGTGTCGACTTTCGTCTCCTTAGCGGAACACGTAGAATCCAGCACCTCGTCGCTAGGCGATGTGGACAAAGTAGCCGTGGATAAATGAAGCGCCTGGCTTTGCGCCGCGGTTGTCTGGATTGAAGTGGGCAAGGTCGGTGTGGCTGTGGTGGCTCTGCTGGCATTTTCGAGTTCCTCTTCCTCGAAGGCCTCTGCGGAGGTACAGTGAAGCCCGACTGCACCGTCTGCTCTCGTCGTGCTCACCGCTGCAGCTGCGGGAGTGATGGCGGACTCGAGGTTTGGGTCTTTCACCACGTACTCGCAGGCACAGATGAGCCCGGTTTCCTGGGAGGTACGCGCGCTCGTGTCAGAAAGCAAAAAATACCTGTCTCTCTTCCTGTTGGGCTTCAGTCCACTCTCGTTGAAGAGGTCGGCGTGAGGCAGGCGGGAGGTAGTGTCGTCGAGGCTCCAAACCCTGAACACCGCATTCCAAGGCGCGAAAGGCATTTTCACCGTCACGCCATCTTGCCTCCTCCTCTTTGCCGCCGCCCTCTTGGCGTAGCGTCGGGCACGACCACGCCGCCGCAGTCGTCGAAGCCTTCTGAGCCCACGTCGCGGGTGACCCCTGTAAACAGCTACCAGCATCACAATGTTGAACAGCAGGGAGCCTAGCGGGGGCACAGGAGCCGTTTCGTGCCCATGGTAGGAAGGTTTGCCGTACCTACCCGAAACAACATGGGAGCGGAGCCTAGCGGGGGCACGAACGGAGGCGCAAGCGTAGGGGGGTACGGAGGGGCGAGGCAATCGAGGAAATGGAAAGGGAAAGGCGGTGGTGTACCTGGTGTACGTTAGGATAGCGTGCCAGCTATCCAACAAGCTGCACTTCTGTTCGCCATTCACTATATAAACCAATATCGTGGGCCTCAATGCCTGGCGGGGGCATCGGGTGCGGGTTTTGAAACGGCAGTTACTACATTCCAAACAATTTGTTGGCGGGAGAGAAGCTTGACGGAAAGCAACACACCCCAATACACGGTATAAGCAACAACACAAAGTACTAGCATGCAGTCGCCACTGCGAGCCGGGAGTGCTGCAAGGATGTCAAGCCGCACAGTCTTCTATTCGTATACCTAAATACCGGAGTCATTGAGTCACATTCACGCTATTTGCCGATAAAAGTACCTCGATACAGTGTAAGTCGAGAGGGATATTGCTAATATTGACTCTGCTTCGCCTCGGCAGCGGAGATTGTTTTGACGGTGCAAATTGTTGACTCTGCTCGAGCGTACCTTGCTACCATGGCGCCTTGCCGCACTCGGTATTCTGCTGCTTCGTCGTGCAGGGCGCCCGATTCCCATGGCCAACCGAAAGTTCTGTTCACCACACGTTTCGAGGGCGACCCCAACCCCAAGCCATCACCATTGTCACCACTCTCTCTGCTTTTCCGACCCCTGGCGTCGACAGGTATTACCACCTATACGAATTGAGCGACGATGGAATGTTACAACAATAATCTTCGAAACAAAAGGAGGGGACGCAAGAATTGTGTCCCCGGAGTTTGGAAAAATCCTCCGTTAGAAAAACTGCGAGACAGAGGGAGAGAGATTGTACCACTTCCATTGCGATCGACCCTACTACAGCACCAGAATCGAAGCAAGTAGTTACGAAGAAACAAACCCCCCCGCCCGCGCATCGTTCTGCGCGAGGCATGCCGACAACGAAATCACTTTTGTTTTAGTTCCTTTGTGTATTTTTTAGTGTGTGCTTTACCGCAACAACTACGCTCTGAGACGCGGTGCCGCGTTAATAGCCAAACAATGATCTACGCCCGGGGTAGCAGCTCTGGGTGAGGGTCTCTGGCCGTTCGCAAAAGAGGGGCCTCATTGATCAAAAACTGTATGCATCTTACGCTACGACGGAATGTTACAGCAGTACCCTAGCAGTATAGAAAGTTGATGTTTGGTACATACCCTTGTAGAAAGTGTGGACATGTCCAGTAATACCCTGTTAAGGGTTGAAGGTTGCTTTTCAGTACCCTTGTATAGCGTATACGGGTTTCGACGACGCTGCAGTTACCAGTCGTGTCCGAACCAACGCTCGCTTTGTCTGAAGCATTCCCGAAACCGATACACTTCTACCACACAATCGTCTCGTCGAGAGCTCACCAGAGGGCAAACACCGCCCAAAGCTCCCCCCACCGTCACTAGAGCGCGAGCCTCGACGGCCACGGTCAGTACCTCACCCGTGCGTGCGGGCACCTGCCATGCCGAAATGGAGTACAATTGAAATATCGGGAGAGTGCAAGAACTGCTGTGAACAGTTTGTAGGCCTGTCAAAACACGCGCACTAAAGCCTTTACGAGAACACAAATGCCGAACGATCGGATCCGCCGGCCTGCAATGTGTGTTTGGTTGTGTCTAGTTTTTAACCGCCTTTCCACGTTCGGGTTAGGGAATCGTTCAAACGACGGTGTTTGGCGGTCTATGGAGTTATCAGTTGGAGGAGACGAGTATTGCATAACGGTAGATGTGCATTGGTGATACCTTCGGCCGATAATGTGCACCACTTCGATTTTTTCAAGCTCAAATTACACCGCCACGTTGCCGGTGGTACTTGCATATCAAAGCCGCCACCGCGGAGGCATTATTCCAGTGAAAGCATTCTTCGACGACGGCTGGACCAGTGTTAGCATTCAGTACTTCAACAACTTCTAAGCGCAGGGAAATGGCTTGCTGGCAGTGCAAGTATTTTCTCTTACATCCCGTGCTGGATGTCAAACTCATTGTCGTTCCTGCACGGACGTTGCATTCCTTGTGAGCATTTTTAATCGGGCACAGTAGATGTCTTTGTGTAGTGCCGGTTGTCCGTTATAGTTCCTGCAAAATCGTTTGGTACAAATGGGAACTAGTAGTGGCAGTATGCGGAGTAGTGCCGGTTGCCGCTATTGTGCCGGTACTTTCGGCTGGCACATACCGGCGCCATAGAGGGACCACTACTACTGTACACCACAACGGACACACGTACTGATCTGATAGCCGTTCCATGCAACGCGGCGAATGCAGGTCGAACCCGAGCCCGCCCGGGTGCGCACAAGGCCTGTGAAGGAGACCCTCTTCTTGTCGCTTTTTGCGGGGGCACTCGTCGCGGTGAGAGTTGGTTGCTACGCCTCGTTCCGGCACCGGCGTTAGTTTCATGTCGAGCATTCCTAAAATCAATAAACCTGCAGGCAGCCAATTGTCGCAGCTAACGCTCACCCGACAAGTTCTCTTCCCGCGTCTAAGGATTAATCCCTTCGCGTGGCAGCACCGGGGTCGATCTCCATTTGCAGTACTGCACACATCGGCATCTAGATCATCTAGATCATCACGATCTAGATCATCTATCACGGGGGAACGTAGTTAATAGGACCAAATATTGGTAGTCAAAGTAGATAAATGTATACTTCGAAGTAGGTTTTTGTGTCTATCGTAGATCCTATTAACTATGTTCCCCCGTAATATCAATAGATTAGATATATATCGTAAATATATGATGTATACGAGCTCTGCCTGACTCATCCGACCCAGGAAGCACGTTTTAAATCATGCAAACCATACGAATCCCACCCAGAAACATGATCTGTAGGCTATGTTGATCATATAGACCAGGGATTAATTTTCTCTGAATGACATAGATCGTGAACGGGGATCTGATATCTCCGATGTGTGCGGTGTTGCACGAACTTCGACAACGCTAGGTATGTGCGTATGCCGTTTGAAGTATTACTCGAAAACCGTGTTGATAGGCATTGGTCCGTGTGACTTGCTCTCTTTCCAAAACTGTAGGTCTTCCTGACCTGATGATACAATATCGACGAACTCGCACTGGAAGGGCAGACTGTCAAGGAAGCGAACGCGATCATGGTGAGCTCTAGCTCTCAATGCCGACATTGTTACTAGACGTACAGTAGTGGTCCCTCTATAGCGCCTATGTGTCAGCCGGAAATATCGGCACTATAGCGGCAACCGGCACTACTCCAAGTACTGACACTACTGGTTTTCCCATATGTGCGAAGCGATTTCACAGGCACTATAGCGGGCAACCGGCACTACTCAACCGGCACTATAGAGGAACCACTACTATACAACTTTGTTTGGCGCAGTTGGTTTCCTATTAGGAAGGAAGTTAGGAACACATGCTATTCTCACGGTGATGACTTTAGTGCTACAGGTTGGTTCAGGCAGAATACCCAAAACGTAGGCCGCACGCACTGTGCACTCACGTTTGGGTTATATCAGGTACCGAACTGACACCCAGGAACAGCCGTAGAAAGCATCGACGTCCGGTACCGAAATCTTTATTTTGGCAAACGTTACGCCCAAAACCGCTGAAAATTGGCCGTCGAGTATAATTTGCACAGAAATATGTACCTGATATATTCAAGCGGGGCTCCGCCGCGGCGGGCTGGTGCCCCCCGCCGACTTGGCGTATGCCCGTACTAGTCGAGAGACGTAGATTCAGAAATAGAATTACCCGCAATATAATTACCCGAGGCCGTAAAAGCGATAGCACTGCCAAGCAGGATGTACGCTGGTCGTAATAATTGTAGTGCAGTAACAGCAGCTGCCTGCCGCATTATAAGTACAATAACAACAACTGCAACAGCAGTAACAGACAGTACGCTCGACCAGCCTTCAATCCCACCCGGACACTGCTATGATACGTACATGCAGAAGCAGCAGCAGCAGCGACAGTACATATCAGCAAACGCAAGCACTCGTCATACTAAATGTATTTTTTTCGCACATGGATTGGGTATGGATATTTGCGGAAACGTCGCCCGTATGTTGTAGTGTAGCTTCCGTACGGGCAACTATCCAGCACCCATTATCTGCAATCATAGTGTCCAACATTGATAGTCAGACCATGGACTACCATAGTACTATTATTTCGGACAATAATACCACGCTTTTCCATCGCAGCCTCCCCGCGGTGGTGAGACGGCTCCTTCGCGGGATTTCTTCGCCGGAACTCGTCCGGCGTTTTTCGCAAGTGGCATTCAACGCCGGCTGCCGGTACACAACCTTTCACGATCCCCGCACACATACCGTATGCAGACGGGCTATGCATTTGACGCGCTCTACGATAGAGGTAGCATTTTTGGCGTTTTGATTTTCTGGATGACGGGGCTCCTTAACCCAAAACTGTCGGAATGTCGTCCTGTTTTTGCAGTATGCTTTGTTTGTATGGATGGGCCACGGGTTTGTCCATCGGTTTGCACTTTCAGGTTGCTCAAAATCATTTCTTCGGTTAGGGTATAGAGCTGAACATGTGAGGAGCTTCAGAAAAAAATGGTGAACCTCTATCGCAGAATGCGTCATTTGCACTCACCGGGTCTGGAGGCTGTTCGACCTACGCGTACGTGTAGAACCGTTTACACTCTGCTCCTTCCAAGGAGCTATTAGTAGGCGTCGGCGCGGGCAATCGCGAAACAATGTTGGGACGAGGTAGACCGTGGTTTGATATATTAAGCGTTGTGCTGCGTGCTGTGGTGCATCGCTGACGTAGCAAGGATCTAGCACGACGCTAGCGTGTTCCTGCTGTTCACATGATATATACCAGGTAATAGATAGGTGTAGATGGGTGTTACTATCAGAAAAATAGCGATCGGCATCTCGATAAGGCGCTTTATTCATATGAATATTTATCGATGATTGCTACTGTTTATGAGAACATATCGATCGACATCTCGATAAAACGTTTGTCAGGGTTCCAATGGCGAACATCGCAACAACCTCAGCGTCAAAACTAGCTGTGCCTCGTCGACGACGTCTCTCGGCCTTAACGTGACATTTAGGGGTCGTTCGTGGGACCAGGTCCTACTACAGTTGGGGTACCCGATTTAAGAGCGTCCATGTTAAGAGAAAACGGTCAAATCGACGTGTCACGCCTCGTGACGCCTATATCAAAACCTACTGTATATCGTATATTGTCGTAGCACCTATATTAATATCTACTTGTATATGACACCCAATCTGAGATAAGAGCGGCGCGCAGAAATGACGGTAATGCTGGCTGATTCCGAGGGTCTCTTAAATCGGGTACCCCACGGTATACAGCACCAAGTCAATACAACTGTAGTGGGATATTTTCCTGAACCAAACGATGCGGTAAAAGCAGCATAACCCGTTGTCGCTATTGGTAGAGCAAGTACCTACCGTGATCAAAGGATACTTAAAATGGACTTTCTTAGCAAGAGCGCGTTTTAGCGAGGGAGAATGACACCCCTGTCTACTGCTGTGGTTATGATACGTCGTAGTGTTTCCAGCAAGTTCTAATAATACAAAACTACGACACCTGGTATATATGATACAGCGTTGTACAACATTATGTGGCTATGGCGTAGTGTTTCCAACAAGTTATAATAATAAAAAAATACGAGACCTGGTATATATTGATACAGCGTTGTACGATATTACCATGATACTATTAGTGTGGTTGAAAGTCTAACAAAACGTGTGAGACACAATTTTAGAGGTCGAACAAGTACTGTAGACGCACCAGCTTGGCAAATTTTGGAAGGGTACTCCAGGCCTCCTTGTGCTGATGTTGCCCGTCTGGAGGAGGCCACGGCAACAAGCGTTCTTGACGGCCCATAGTGGCAGTCCTAAGATAGCCAACAGCTTGACCCGCGGCCTCATGCTGGATGTCTGCAGTTAAAACATTGGGAGCAAAAAGGTACATACAGCGGTCGAACGGAGGAGAGGGGGGGGGGGATCATTTGCTGCTTGCTTTCTCCATTTGA
>JBBMKB010098184.1:0-10607 GCA_037833945.1 Alaria marginata | reverse complement strand
ACGGCCAGGAAAGAAAGGAGTACACCCCCCCCCCCCCCCCGATGCATCCCTCACCATGCGCGTGCAACTCCCAGTTTCACCCTGGCGATCACGTTTGTGTTCATGAACCTCTTCATCGGCGTCATCCTTGACGGGTTCGACGCCGCTTCGAGTGGTTCCACCGACGTCATCACCCAGGACGACTTCACGAGGTTCGCCGAGCGCTGGGCGGACTACGACCCCCACGCCACCTGCCTTATCACCGTGCAGGCAAGGTTCCAGACATTGGACAGATCAGATCCCATTTCATGGTCTGTGTCGGCAGACAGATCGCACAGACAGATCCCTCGTCTATATACGATCATGGTCTAGATCATGTTCCCGGATGGGATCCGTATTTACACATGTTACCTGGGTTGGATCTGTACTACGCAGATCCTGCACAACCTATCATAACGGCATACCTGGTATACAGGATCTAGATTATCTATATGGTACAAGCAGGGGAGTCACCGGCCTTTATACGTCACAAGGACATACACACCCCCGTAAGCACGCGCGATCGAAGTACTACAGGCAGCTTGCAAAGTTGATAATCGACGAATTCTCGATCTCACAGCTCAAGTGTCATTTTATTTTTTGTTAATATGATATATTCGATCTTTATGATGTAGATCGTTATTTGTCCGATGTGTGCAAGGATCACTGTGACTCGGCGAGGCGTTAACTCCTTGAAACCTGTACCCTTGTTTTTTTTTTACAAACTACTTGGAATTTGCTTGTGTTTGTTGTTCAATAGTTGAAGGGTTGGCCGCGGTATGCACGGGGTATTTAAGTTCCCCTACCCCCCCCTCCCCCCCCCTCCGTCGCGGCCGCATGTACCGTGTGTGTAACGTTCGGAGCCTTTTTATGTGGTAAGATTCGTGACTCGCTCGTTCGCTCGCTCCCTGCCTGCGGTTGGCCGGTCATTGTTTTTTTGAATGAGTTAAGCAGGCAGCGGGACATGCTGCAACAGCGTAGCGGGCTTACCAGGCTCGTGCTTTGTGTGCCGCGACCAGGGGGCCTCACTTACGCCATCAACGAGGCAAAAATAACGCGCCGAGCTCTCATGCCCTCATGAGCACGGGAGTGAGCGAATCGTATCCCCCCGTCATTATTGTAGGGATGCGAGGGTCTATGGTCATACGGCTACGGCCATGCATGAGATGAGTATACTCCCCCCCCCCCTGGCTGACCCCAATGGAGATGTACAGGTCTAATCGTTGTCTATCGGACGGTCATCCTCCCTCGTGTTGGTGTGTTGTGCGGAACAGGACTTGCACGCGTTCTTGCAGACGCTGTACGCGCCGTGGGGCTTCGGCAGCGAGTACAAGGCCTCCAAGCGAGAAGTTCGCAACAAGGTCAGGCGCCTCCACCTGCAGATTTTTGAGGGCAACCGCGTTCACTTCAAGGTGCGTTTGCGTCCCCTTTTCTTTTTTTTCTTATTGCTGTTCTTGCTGTTGTTCTTTTTGCCGCTATTTGCCCTTCTAGTTTGGGTTGGTATTTGGTAAGAGCGTGTAGTCCGCCCCGAACCGATTAGGCCTCTGCCGCCCTGCCCCCTGTGTTCGGCCCTCCTCAAGCTCGCCCGGGTGTTTCTTGTCGGGCTACGTCGACCCTTGCTTCTGCTTCTTCCTGAAATGGCCAACCATTTCACACTCGCGTTTATCGGAGCGCACGGGGGGTGTAGAACCAAGCCACTATTATTTGCAGCACCCGACCGACGAGCTGTCTGCTTTTCTTGCTCAATTCGTGAGATAACTCGGCTTTACAGCAGTACAGCACGCCAAAACACTTCAGCTCTTACTTTGGGCCTGGCTCAAACTATTAAAAGAAAGGCGAGGTGTGTCCTACACTAATTTCAGTTGCAAAATCGCATTATTGCGCTTGGTGCAAAAATGGAGCGAAATATTATTTACTCCCAAGTTATTACGTCCTGCCGCGTGTAGTGTGCGAAGTGTGGGCCTTTTTGGGGGTAGTTTTTTTATGGGCCAAAGAGGATTTTTCGGGTGGGAGTCGTGGCACCACGGTTAACGTTGACAGCTAAGAAGAGGCGCCTTTCGTCATTCCTCGTCGAGAAAAACGGCCCCTTTTGTCGTTCCTCGTCGAGAGAGCCGGGTGTGCTAACGCGCTAGCCGAGAAACCCCCTCCCCCCCCCACTATGAAATACCAGCTGAGTTACTTTTTGTTTTTTGTGTTAAATATCTAATGTGTTGTGTGTGCGTGCAGGATGTGCTTCTTGCACTTTCCGAAGAGGTCTACCGCACCGACGCAGAGGATAGGGGCGCCACGATAGACCTGCCGAAGAGTTATCATGCCGAGGTAAGTGACCGAATCCGAACCGAAACCAGGGGCCTGCGCTCTGTGTGCGCGCCGGGAACGCCTTATCGTGCAACAACGGCTCGTGTCTCAGGGTACAGGGCCGAGGTTGATTATGTGTCTTGCACACTCTACCTTGCAACATCACACCCAAGAAGACCTGCTGTGTATTAGAACGCAACCACGCTACTGTACAAGGAAAGGCGTTTATGTGGAGTAGGCATTCATCAGCCCGTCCGTCCGTCCCTCCGTCCGTCCCTCCCTCCCTCCTTGGCATCGCTCAGCTCGCCACTGCCTGGCAAAAGCAGTCTGGCAACGGCCGTAGTTTCGAGTACATGGTGAACCCCGTGTCAAAGGAGACCGTCACACTCAAGCACCTCGTTGCCGTCGAGTTCATCCAGCAAGTGGTCCGCTGCCACTTGGAGCGAAGGTGCGGCACAGGAAAAAGTGCAATATGATAGGTCATACTGCTTGCAGAGACAAACGCGGTGTGTTTGGCTTTCATGCCGGTATGATAGGTCGTACTGCTTGTAGGGACGAACGCGTTGTGTTTGGCTGTTACGCCGGTAGGAACTGCTGCGAAGCTCCACTCCACCGTGTCCTAAGTTTGTCAAATTCGATCCGCTGCCCGTCCGGCATCAGACGCTTGTTAGTGTGGGAGTAGGTGGAGCACGCAAACAGCGGAGAGCGAACCACCGTTAAGGGAGAGCGTGCGTTAGGACAGAAAGTCTCTGCTGCGGCTTACCAGCAGATTTTTTCAAGCGCAAGAGGCCACACCGATGTCCATTTTGTCTGTTATATGTATGTGTCGTGGTGACAAGCGTTAACCCAACAACCTGCATCGCCCGCCGCCGCCACCCCCGTCCACCCCACCCCCACGGTACCGCGTTAACAATACCGCCAACAACAATGTCAACGCCAACAACAACGACATCAACAACAACCCCAACAACGACGAAACCACCACCACCAACAACAACAACAACAACGTCAACAGGAAATCAGACAGGGAAGAAAACCAGAACCGGGAAGCTGACGGCGATAAACGCCCGTCGACGCCGCTCGCTGGCATCGTCTCGACCGAATCCGAGTCGCTGGACGCACCACCACTGAATGCGGCGATTGCTACGGAAAGTATCGCGCTTGAGGCAGAAGGAGGAAAACCCCTCGAAAGTACCGTGGAACTCCCGAGGCCGATGGTGCAATCCTCGGGTAAGCGCTTGGTCGCGGCGACTAACGGCGATGGTGGCAATGGTGGTGGTGGGGACAATGATCTAGCGCCGTCGTCGGGTCCGGTGAAGGGTGCAGAGAGAGATGGGCCCGCGAGCTTTCAGGCAGAAGGGGTCGATCGAGAGTTGGGGAGCAAACCGCCGACGTCCAGCAAGAAGTGGACGGCTGCTGAAACCGCGACGTCGAATACCCGCTCGAACCGGTCGAAAATGATGTACCCCAGCGATTCTTCGGGGCCGCTGCGGTCCTCTCCCAGTGCGCCGGAGGGCGTGGTGGAACAGCAGCCGAGCGTGCGGGGGTGGGCCGTGGGGACTGCTGCTGGCGGGACGGCGGGTGCGGAGCCCGGCAGACGGGTGTTGTTGCCAGGCACACCTTCTGCTGTGTCCGGGGTGTCTTCCTCTGACTCGCCCAGAGAACGAGACGCGACGGCTCTTGTGGAGGGGCGCTCGGAAGTAGAGTCGCCGAGGGAGGCGGGGGGGGGGGCTCGCCGAGGCAGAGTCGGGCTCTTTACCGAGCCAATCGTCGCGGCAGTGGGATGACTCAGGCGAAAACCGGCATTAGGGTGGAATAAGGGATCGTTAAAGTCGGGTAGGCGGGGGGTGAGGGGGGTCGAACCGATTCGTTTTCCCTTTTTTTTTTACGTTTTTATTTGATTTCGGACCTATCAGGTATCAACCTTTTCAGCTTTCACTGGCTATTAGGTAGGCCGACCTCCCGCGCCCGCGCCGCCGCTCGCTACTGTTTTATCCTCGGCCCAGCGTGGTGGGAAGGAAGCGCCGGTCGCTCTGGCGGAAGTTCTAGATCTGTTCCTAGCTACTCCGACCTCTTTTATTATGTTTTTTGTTTGTTTGAATGTTTTGCTCGTGAGGTTTTGCGAGGGGCGTGGGTCGCGAGCGGCGCGAAGAATTGGAGTACTGTAGC
Source organism: Alaria marginata (assembly GCA_037833945.1). NCBI lineage: Eukaryota > Phaeophyceae > Laminariales > Alariaceae > Alaria > Alaria marginata. The sequence continues at coordinate 6,122 of JBBMKB010098184.1, read as the reverse complement.
AGTAGCTCGCGGCGCCGGGTCTGTGTTTTTTGTTTTGTTTTCCTATATAGATGTCGAAGGTCGGAGGCCGACCGAGCGCGCCCAGCCATTGCCATCTCCATACCAGAGAGGACGGCTCTGCGATCGACCGGGAAAGCACAGTTTTACACCTAGCACACAGGGGGGGGGGACAAAGGACCGATCGATCGATCATGCAAAGGCGTTGGCAGGAGGGTGAGAAGGCCACTGCACGAGACAGCCGCGGCCACGACCCGCTATCGTTGTCAACGGGTCCTCCCCCTTTCTTGTCGGCTTCGTTTCTGTGTTGGCCGTACATTCCGGCCTCAAACAACAATGCCGGCCGATGTTATCCCTGTGCCTTGCTTGCTGTGCCTAGCGCGCACAGCTTTGCCGTGCTTGCTGTGTAGTGCTTGCCGAGCCGTGTTGCCGGGTGCATGTCTACATTGTTTTGTACTGTATCTAAGCCGGATTTTTGACCCCATGACCGACCCTGGCGGCGAGCGACTCTGCCGCGGACAGCCTGCTGGGTCAAACCTGGTTTGTAGTTAGCGTTTTGTTTTGTCAGACAGCACTACCTTCTCCCCGGTAGCTTTTTTCATTTTTGTTTCTGCTATCCTTTTATGAAAGCGTTCGGGGCGGTGCGCGCTCAAATATCTGGCGAGCACGCTGTGCCCTACCAAATCGCAAGTGAACAATAGGATCAAGGACCCCAGGCGCACACTCATGACGCAAGTTTTGTGTTCCGTCGACTGTCTTACTTGGTTGACGGCTGTGTTCGGTTGTGCTTCTGTGCTGCTTTTTTATGCTTTGTTGTTTGTCGTGTGCGTGCTTGTTTTTTTACCACGGGTCTACGAAGTCGAGTAGTGTGCGGATTGGCCAAAACGACGGGCTAAGAGGAGCAGAGAGGACGTGTACCTTATCGTTTATTTCAGTTATTGTGGGAACTTTTTGCCTCGTTCCTTTCTTTAGCTTTTTTCTTTCAACGTTCGAGAGTTTATTGCCGGTGCTGCTGTAGTTTTTCTTCCTCTTTTTTTTTTTTGTTTACACACGAGTTGGGCGCATTTCCGCCTGGACATTTTGGCGTGAAGCGCAAGGACCCCTTTATTTCTCGCTGTAACTCTGCGACGGTACTGTAGCTGTACAGCTCGAGAAGAAAAGCCCTGGGTTGTTTTTATGCAGAAACATGCACACAACAGGGCTCCGCCGTTCTGTTGTACCGTACACGTATTCAGTTTGCATGTTAAATCTCTGTACATGCTCTTCTTTGTGCTTTCTTCGCCCGCCGAGGGTCATTTTTTGTGTTTTTGTATAGTAGTCTAAGACAGTAACACCGGAAGGCTGGGCGTAGTAGAGTACGTGGTGTGATAGAGCGGCTTACATGGATGGATGTATTGGTGTGTGTAATCGTCCTCATGGTAGTAAAATATTGTTTTGAATTAACGTTTTGGCAGACCGTTTTGATGAAGCCTTTTTGACGAAGCCTTCGCAGCCTTTCCGTTGTGGTAACTGCCGATGCCCACGTGTTCAAGCGTGCTAGGGTTGTGCGTCGATTGGTAGAGGGTTATCTGCTGCCCAGTGAAGAACAAAGGTAACATTGCGGTAATATTCCCGTCACAACCTCGCAGGAAGGGGGGGAGCGCGTTGCGTTGAATCGGCTGTGTGGAGTGGGGTGGAGTGGGGTGGAGTGGGGTGGAGTGGGGTGAGGTGCGGTGGGGTGCGGTGGGGTGGAGTAGGTGCCTAGGTTATTCCGGGGGTACGATAAATGAACTTTCCCGCGTCACGAGTTGAGCGTTGGGCAGGAAAACGGCTTTTGATGTTGCAGTCGACCTTATTTTATTTAGTGTTTGGTAGATGCCTTGGCTAATTGAATGGAGGCAATTTTTTTTTCCCTCATACGCTGTTCTTACACCGTCGAAGCTCTGCTTGGGCGTCTTGGTCACCGCCCCGGTGTTTTCCGTGAACAGGGTTGGCGTTGCTACCCCAGTTCCATACATGATTGTGAACGCGAGAGGTTTGGTGCTCTATACGTATTTATTCGCTGCTTGCTGTAGATGCGACTCTCGACGAAAGAGTGACATTGGACTGGTGTTGATATTCGGGCGGAGTGCTGGCTTGTGTTCGACGAGCACCGGATGGGTGTGGGTCGTGATGCTGCATGCACACCATGTAATAAGTGCGTGCATGTTGTGTGCCTTATGGGGTGGTGGTCATGCAGTCGATTGTTGCAGTATGTAACAGTTGTCGCCACTAAATCCGAGAAGCTGTCCTGCCCAAACGGGGCATCAACCAGTTGTTATGCATGGACATTCGACTGGTGTTGATATTCGGGGGACCTACTGGCTTGCGTTCGACGAGCACCGGGTGGGTGTGGGTCGTGATGCTGCATGCACACCATGTAATAAGTGCGTGCGTGTTGTGGCCTCATGGGGTGGTGGTCGTGCAGTTGATTGTTTCTTTATGTAACAGTTTCGCCACTAAACCGGCGAAGTTGTCCTGCCCAAACGAGGCATCAATCGGGTGTCATGCTTTTATGCATTACAACGAAGGCCACACGAACCACGGACGCAATAACAACGGAGCTAAAATGTTTCGCACAATGGACGCATGCATCGGGACGAGCTAAACTAAATGTAAGCATAGATACCTGATGTAACTGTTACGGACGTGCGTGTTGCGCGCATCGTGCAAAGTCGAGGTAACCCTCGTGCCAAGGACACCAATGATATAACCCAAGAAACCTATCATATGTACTATTTAATAGTATCGTTTCCAGTTGGATGCAAACGAGAACCCCCTCGACCCCTGTGGCACATGAGTAATATTTCCAATCCCCACACGCCTACGCTCACCCAGTATGTACACAGGCCTAAGCCATCCTATCTCCTCGGGCCACTCGGTGCCCCGTTGCCATAGTGGTCGAAGCTAAGGCCGGAAGAAACAGCAGGGCGGGCAGAGCAAGTGCTCTACAAGGGGACCGAAAGCTTGTTCCTGGAATAGAAGGTGTCCTTCCCCGGATTACATTTGTTACTCCTCCCCTCAAACAAAATGCCACCCTTTAACCGGAAACTCTTCATGGGTCCAACCGTACCGTCGTAACACCCCCCCCAGCTGGTTGGCCGAAAACAAAAGCCAGCCACGCGACGGTCCAGACGGTGGAACCAAGTTGTCAGATATACCTCAACCAAGACTGAGAGGAGAAAACCCGGCCACGTTTTCTTATTTACCTGTCGTCATAGTAAACACCCTCCCAGCGTGCCAATTGCGCCGCACTACTCACTAGCGAGGCGAACAGAACACACCCTTCAAAGAGAACCTTCCTGGTTGCTCGCCACGCGTAACCTGCAAGCAACGTACATACCAGGTATAAACTCGGCCTCGGCCGCGTCTGCCGCACTGGCCTCGCCCTCAACCAAATCCGACGGTGCGAGTGTGGCGCTCCACTTGCTCCCTTGTCATACCACGAACCTAGATACCCCTTGCTAAAAATAACCCACTGATAACCCGACCCTTTAGGCTGTTTCCTACGCGGTCCATATTGTTGAGCTTCAGATTTTGACCAAATCGTATTTTCAGCAGTCCAAATCGGAAATCGAAAGGGGCTGCTTACGCAAAGAAATCGGATATATTTGAAGTTGGTGAGCGGGCGCCCAGAGATTCGAGCAAACGCCAACCAACTGTTGTTGTGGTTTGGCCCCGCGAAGAGACGCGCCGAGAGGCTGCACTGGGCGTCGGACCCAAGCGCCCGAGCCCACTCTGACTGCGGGCTGACTGCGTATGGCGGCGAAACGACGAGCCGAGTGCGCCCAACCTGTCTTCGTACTTTGTATCTTGACCAAGCCCGTCTGACTGACTGCTGCACAGCTGCTGCTGATATATAGCCTGTGATACGAGTACGTATCCACGGAGAGGCACGCGCTGAGTGCGCTTCTCTTGATCTCTAGGCCCGAGCCCGCGCCAGCCGACTGTGGTCTGGTCGCGGAGAGACGCGCCGACAGCCAACAGCGCGTCAGGCGCGAGGCAGCGTCGCTGTATCCCCATTCAACTCATCGATGGTTCTGCTGCTGCTGCGTGCCTGCGTGCCTATCATCTAGAATTTAGATACCATGCCGTTTATCGATTTCAAAATCTGATGACCAAAGTCGTCGGATTTTGGGCCAAAATCTGACGACTTGGGCCATCGAATTCTCCAATCGTTTTTTTTTCGGTCCGATTTGGCAAATTCGGACCGCGTAAGCAGGTGCTTTCATTTTTTGGGGCAGAAAACAAAAATCTGAAGCTCAAAATCGGCCCGCGTATGAAACAGCCGTACGCCGGATTCCGCCATATCGTCGTGACATCCCCCCCAGGGATGCGAGGGTCTATGGTCAATCGACTACGGCTACCGTATTGATGAACTGAATACGCCCTCAACTGGGTGGCCCGAAAGGACAGCCACGCGATACTCACGACGGTTGTTGGTGTCTCATTGAGTTGCTCCAATCTAGTCCGTTGGCAGAAAACAAACACTAAAACGACAATAAGATAGAACAAGATTAAAATGAGCATCCACACAACAACAACGAAACGAGGGACAGCCGAGTTCGATTCTCGGATTGGGCACCATGTTACGAACGTGCGCGTGGCGAGCATCATACAAAGATAAAGCCGAGGTCATTCTCGTGCCAAGGATACCAATCAATGTTTTTCGTTTCAGCGGCTATGACGTCTTCACCTGCCCGTGTGATGTACGCCACGAGGTTGGGGAACACCCGCATATACTACCTGGAATGTGTATCACTCTCGCGTCGTTATACACGCACTGCGGGAGCTTCTTCTATACCGCTGGACATTCGCTGTTGGGTGATGCCAACGGAACATGTGGACTACGCGTTTCAAATACTTAAAAAAAAAAACGGGCAAAGCGATTGTGTCATGGTATCCCCTCTCCCCCATTGCGGCGTTGTAATTTTACCTGGCAGACATTATCGCCTGCCTGAATTAAATCAACCCACTGCAATAGCCTTCACAGTCGTTTTACGCCCTGGTTTTTATCACACGAGAGGCATTTCTGTTTCCGGTTTGATATCCTCCGCGGTCGGGGATTTTCAGCGGGTATGACGTCTTTACCTGCGGATGTGAGGTAGGCCACTTGCGGAGTATCCACAAACGCACAATGTACGCTTAGTTATATTTTGGGCTGTGGTGTGGCGTGGGAGAGTTGTGTGTGCGATCATCGAGTTTTTTCGTTGTTAACAGACTGACTGCGGAATTGTTTCACGCCCCTGTTTGCCTTGCGGTGTTTTTTTACTTTCTCGGTTGAATATTACCTTCTAGACTCGACGAACCAATAAGGGCGCGTGCGTTGTTGGCAAAGCCATCGATGGGGCGGAGTGTCCGTTTGCTCCGTGCTGCGTGAACCTCGACATGGGTGTGTTTCTGTCGTAGATATGGCCTCACCCGACACAGTGGCTTTTGTCTTCAAGCCAGAAACTATACCCTACACGCGAATGCAATACTAAGCGGGAAAGACATGGCGATCTCAGTTTGCGGAATAATCTCGAAAATCGCCACTTGGACATCTCAAGCTGCTAAAGGTCGCGCCATCCCCTCGCATTCCGAAAGGTCATGGTTTCGTCCACTTTGCTGACATGTCCCGTCGCCCTCTCGCATGGCTTCAAGGCAAGCCATTGCCCACGTTGCGGAAAGTCTGTTCAAAGACAGGCTGTCGCTCACATTGCAGAAGGTCAAAGTCACCCCCTGACCTTGCAAAAGTTCACGCTGTCGCCCACTTCGCAAAAGGTTGGGTCACCCCCACGTATCCCATAAGGACACGCCGTCACCCACTTTCCTGGAGGTCAAGCCAGCCACTATTATAGCATTGCACAGCGTCACGCCATCGCTCACTTTGTGCACGATCGGATCACCCTCTCGCATTCTACAAAGCCACGGTGTCGCCCACGTTGCGAAAGGCCAGGTCGTTCCCTCGCATTTCCACAAAGCCACGTTGTCATCCACGTTGCGAAAAGCCGGAGTGCTTCCTCACGTTGTACAACATCGACGTAACCGTAGCTAGTCCGGCAAACAACCAAAACGTGGACACCTTGCCATTTCCGTTCTAAAGGGGGGGGGGGGTTCGTCTATTC
>JBBMKB010098173.1:0-10609 GCA_037833945.1 Alaria marginata | reverse complement strand
TCCCTTTCGAGGCGGAGCGCCGGGCGGGGGGGGGGTGTACTCATTTCATGCATGGCCGCAGTCTTAATACCTTAGGTCCTCGCATCCTCACAATGCCGGGACGGAGCATGTCGGGTTTTCACTGACCAGGCAGATATCGCGTGCGCGAAGCGCGAAGCGCCGTGAGGGGTTCGGCGAGTCGCATGAAAGGTGAGCTGCATCCTACTAAAAGCTACTTGTGAGGCAGACTTCCGCACCTTGCGCGTACTTTCTTGCATATGGATGACAGCTTCGGACTAATATAACCGTTTTTTGGAGTGGCCACTTCCAGAGACAGAATGGGTATACTATGTAACTGCCTCGTGGGTGCCTTACCATATGCACACTACGTGATACCACCCCCCTTGCGCGGAGTTGAGGTTCTCTACTCCGCCCAATATGACCCAACTCGACCACCATCTCGGGCACCGGGGGGGGGGTGTACTCATTTCATGGATGGCCGTAGTCTTAAGACCATAGACCCTCGCATCTCTACAATGTCGGGACTGGGCTCGTCGGGTTTTCACCGACTAGGCAGACATCGCGTTCCCCCGTGGGGGGTATTATACGAACGCCAGTGGTGTGCCACGAAGCACCAAAGGTTCCTTGAAAATTTTGGTGAACAACACGCAATCGCGAAAAGAACCGCTCCGGCACTCGTTGCGCGGCCAATCACGCTCGGTGACTGGACCGGACCGAACGGGCCAGACCCGCTCCGAAACCGCAGTCAGCATGCGAAAAATCAGGGCGGAATAATAACTAAGCCACCGCACGGATGGACGGATGCTACCTACTAACTATGCTACGCCGGGGCTGTTGCTCAGCTGCGCGCTGTGCGCTGACCGACCTTGTGCTCACAGCGCCGTAGTGGCAGGGGAGGCGCGTGCCGCACGGCCGGTGGAAAGCCCACAAGCCGTCTCCCTCGAACGTCCATCGCGCCCACGTAATTGCCACCTGTCCGCCGTTGGGGCCAACGTCAGCAGCGCAAGGAGGGTGAAGGGAAAAAAAACACGCTCAGCAACGTCAAGCTGAGCGAGCACGGCGACTTTCCACCGTTGTGTGTAGACGAGTCATCCGTTCACGTACTGAATCACGTACGCGAACAGCGTGTAGAGGAAATATGCGTGTGCGTCGTGCTAAAAGCATTCGTGCGCAGTGCGTTAATGCTGCAAAAACGTCACGCAGTAAGAGTCACTTAAGAGAACAGCGCATATTTTCCTCTTCCTCGCCCCCCTCTCTCTTCCTTTACGTGCGGAGTAATCCCACGCTGTTTCGTTGAGCCGTGCGGGCCTAGTCACGCGCACGAAACACGCAGTTTCAATAACAAAAAAGCAGCACGGTGTTCAGACGTCACCAACGCCGCCGTCACCACCACCAGAAACCCGTATACGTTAGCACTGGTCGCTTGTCACTTTCATTTCCGGCACCGTCATCACCTTGCACGCGAAAGTGCCGTGCGGCCCCGGAGCTCGCCCTTGGTCCCGAAGCAAGGAGTGCCGAGACATGAACGGGCAGTTCAGCAGCCCCTACGAAGCGGAGCAGAACAGAAGGCATGGGTTAGGTTGTACGACACCGGCATGACACCGCATGTGCGAGTGCGAGCGCGACGGTTCTCGGAACAGTGATCGAATCCGACCGAGCACGAAGCTGGGGGGAGACAGATAGAATCGGTTTAATCGTGGGCGCAATCATCACACTAGGATATCAGGCGGAAGGCCTAGATCAACAGCGACAAGGAAGATACGCTTCAACAATAGGAAGAGACTGTCGCGCAGGGGTTTCCTATTTTTGCAGCAGGCCGACAATGAAAGTGCTTAGAGTCGACTCCATGTTTGATAGCTGGTTACCACCAACATAAACTATGCGCGCTACAGAAGCGCGCACTTACTCCCGATTGCGGCGGCAATACAACCCTTCGAAACCATCGGAATCGGTGAGCATGGGTGCAACGTGCCGGGCCCGCGACTGCGGCGGTGAAAGAGGGCCCGCTGCCTAAACAAAACGTTACCTCCAGGCATGACGCGTTCAGTATCACGCCGATACCCCCGCCGCCCTCTCCGCCCCCACCCCCCCCTCCTCCTCCAGCTCGAGTGCCTATTCCTTCCTCCATTGCCGTCGCCCCATCTTGGGCTTCTTCTGGCTCGCCGCAAAATACCACTATGTCAGCACCGTGTTGTACGTCCAATGGCGGCAATGCTGGTGCAAACGTCCGGAGCCCACAGGCCAGAACAAAGTGGCCCGGCCTACGGAACGTGTGCGCGCGGGGGTGGCTCAGCGGTGGCGGTGGCGGTGGCAGCGGCGGCGGCGAAAGGCCATCGAGGAAAAATCCGGAAATCAAGCGGTGGGAGTCACTGGCGATGCCTCGCAAGGAGCAGAGCGTGTCCGCGCTGTGGGTGACTGGCGTGATGCTGTTGCTTTAAATGTGTTCATTGCGAGTACTGTGTTAACGTTGCGATGCCTTTAGAGAGAAAAATTGCGACAGCTTCAAAATACTCAAGACAACAGTGGAGGGGGGGGGGAGGGGGACCTCTGGCCGAACTTACCTGGCGTTCTGGCCGCGCGGATTTTTGGGGGCAGAAAGCTGATAAATTTCTCGTTTGACACGATCGTTTGCACGCTAGGAAGGCCCTCCCATCGTGGGATCAAGGTACGGGCGTAGACCCAACCCAACCCCTAACGCTAACCGTAACCCTGGCCCCAACCCGGACCCAAAACGGAGCCGCGTTTTTTTTAAATTTTATTCCGATATTGTTTTTTTTTATTCCGATAATTTTCTGCCTGCGGACCACCACCTGGTACTCGGCCAATGAGAGGGCGCACAAACTACCTTCCAAGATCCGCGCGGCCAGGTGTCTAGGTCTACTGCTCTGACCAGTGTATGTACGACGTCCGTTTCTTCGCTGACTGAATAAGAGCCATCGTTTGGCGGTCGCGGCGAATTTGCAGCGCCTCAGCCTCATGCACAGCACTGTACAAAGCATACTCGTACATTATCATAGCAGCTCAGCGGAGGAGCAAGCGCCGTCTTCACGCGGCCCTCACCTGCATCTAAGCGCGGCGCCTGCAGCCGTGCGCCCGCAGCACAACACCCTCGCCTGGCCTCTCGCGTCCCTGATTCCAAGCTCTACGACCTCCAACGCGCTGCTCGACACACACGGCGGCTGTAACAGCAGCGGCTTCGAGTGCAGTTGCGAGAGCGACTCCTGGTTCACACTAGCCAACGTCGAGCGGCTCGACAGAACAGCGGGCAAGGGGCCCTTGGGAACTCGGACGGAGAAGACCTGCCCGTAGACGGACGCGTTCGACATGTTTGGTACAAGGTCCGCAACCGACAGTCGGCGCGGAAACTGCGGCAGTCCATATTGGTGGGGGGGGAGGGCAGGACGGGGCATGCGGAAGAGGGGAAGAAGAGGCGGAGGCGGTGAGGCAACGAACAGTACCAACAAGGGTGCATGGAAGAGAGGGAGGGCAGCGGAGGTCACATAAAGTATTGAAAATAAACAACGGCCAGACCGAGGGGATAGGATCTTGCAATAAGCAAGTGCGTGTTTCCGAGCCATAAAGCCCCTAATTCCCTAGCCGAAAAAACGCTAGCTGCTATAATAGCAACAAAGCAGCTTCAGCGCGCTCACACACCAGCTCCGCTTACCTGCAGGAGATCTCGAACCCCGTTCTCGTCGACCGGCATCTCCTCCGGCCGCGTTCCCTCTCCCCTCCCGGCTCGCTTGGAAATTTCCAGCGACGCAATGCCGCCGGGCGTCGCTTCCAGGGCATCGGAAGCTTCGCCGTTAGCGGCCAAGAAGAGACGCGCTCGGCTTTCCCTCGGCATAACGAAAAGAGCTGTTGCGGAGCCATACTCGTAGTGCCAGCAATGAGGGGTGGAAGGCTGGCAGGAGTTCACAACATTGATCTGGTTGGGAAAGTATTGGAGTTCGCAGAGGCGGTGCGTGGAGGGGGGGCGTTTGTTCGGCATCTGGCAGAAACGGACAGTAGCGCACAAGCGAAAACGAGCGTGACGTACACCATTAGATGCTGGCACCGGGGGGCGTCATGGCAGACAAGTGTGCAACCGAACACTGTAGCTTAAAGTTCTGGGTTCTGAAGATGTCGCTCTGGGCGTAAGGCATGGGGCTCAAAATGACCTAGACAATCTGCTCCACGACGCAACGCACATTCGACTATCAATTAAAGGAACCGAACCAAGTACTGGTTGGCCTCGATATATAGATCAAACCAGAAACCATGCAAGAGAAAGGAACGCCGCCTTCTTCGTCCACATAATGAAATATGTGCGCACCAAAAGCCCAAACCAACGTTTGCACTTGCTCGCGCGCCAGCTTGCAAGCAATGTCCCCTTGAACTCGCCTGAGAAGAAAAGCTCGGGGCTTGAGAGAGCCCTATGCGGCCTCCTGCCGCGTCCTGGGGGTCGCTCTGCACCAGCCACGGCCAGTAAACAGCCAGGCCGTCGCCCTTCTGAAAGAGTGACGTGAGGCACATCTGCTCGTCCCAAAGGTGCAGCAAGACCGTTTCCCTCTCGCCGTCCGTGGCGATCCCCTCACGCGATCCATCCCCATCGTCCATCTCATCGGGGCCCCGCCTTCTCCCCGCACACTCGAGCACAACAGTCTGCACCATCCACCGTCTCTTCTGCGCCAGGCCTGTCGCGCGGTCTTGATGCTGCCGTGGTCGTCGAACCTCGACAACCTTTTCTCCGGGAGATTTGTCAAGTATGGAGGAGGGGGAAGGGGGCGGGGAGAGCATCAATCGCGAGGGCCCGCAATCAGGACGCTCGTGTTGAAGCGTCCGAGATCCCAAGGGCGGGTCGGCGATCAGGTCATGCTTCGCAAATAAGTAACAGGCGTGAAAAGAACTAGAGGCCCCGCTACTGATGGCTTGCGGAGAACAAAGCATGGACAGGCCGCGGGCTGGACGCAGCGACAAGCTCTACCCTTAACCAGGGCAAGAAAACTCCGAAGACTCGTGGTGCGACAAGGCATCGCAGAAGAGCGTACATACAATACCGTAGCGAACGCACCCACCTTGCAGATCACGAAGAACGGGTCGTCGTTTGCGTTTTCGTGGAAAGTGTCCTTCACCCGCGTTCGTCCTGATGTAAAAATAAGTGTACCGTGTGTGAAACAGACGGACGGATACATTGTCGGAGTCCACACGCCCGGTCGCGGCCTTCAGCGGCGAAACAGAGGAACCATGCGCACGGCGGCAAGCAGGCAGCGCCGAGACGGGCCGAGAACATTGCCAAACGGGGGATCGAGGCAAGGGTCTGCAGCCAGGAGGACACGGTAACATCGGACCAGGCAGCGCGCTTTCTGGAGATGGAGTGCCGTGCTGTGTTCGAATCAAAAACTATGGGTGACCAGTCCGACTAAAAAAGCGGATTCATGCAATGCGAAAAAAAGCATGCTTATACCAACACGAAACAGCAAACGTCCACCTCTTATACCGTAGGCTGAGCCTCGCGTACGCGGGGCGTGAAACATAAAGACAACACCCGCGACGCACCGAAAACGTCGGCCGCCAGCTTGACATCGTCCGACCTCCGGTGATCAAGCACGAAGGCGAGGTACTCCGTCAGCAGCAGGGTCGAGCCGGCGCCATCTGGCGACCGACGTCCTCCCGCGCCGCGGCTACCGCCACCCCGGCCGGGGTGCACCGCAGCCCCGGTCAGCATTCGGCAGCTTCGTAACGACAGGTTTGACAGATTTCACGGGAATCGAGCGACAAAAGCGAGAGGTGCAGCTCAGAAGCGATGGGGGGCAGCGGCCAGTCATCTGCCCCACTTGGGAATGAGTTGCCAGCATAGTTGTAAGAGTGCAAGCCGTGTCGCAAAAGCCGTAGGTGGACAACAGCGCAGAACTACCATCGCGTGCAACCTAACCCTGCCGGTAATCGCATGGCGGGGGTCGGGCAAAAGAACACGGGCCTCGCATTAAGAACAGCACCAATACGGCACGCATCTACAGCATTGTTGGTAAGTCACACGGGATAGAAGAACTGCGAAGCTTACAGGATGAAAACGAACGTCGAGATAACAAAACGAATGTCGCTCTAAGGCACTCACCCAGTGAGGCGTAACTTTCGCCCACTCGCCAGCAAATCGTGGCCGGCGTTCTTCGCGTAATGAAAGCAGGACTTGAAATTCTGGTGCAGGTACATGTCCACCATCGTAGGAGACTGCTCGCACGAGACAGCGCGGGAGTGATCCTCGACGAGAGTCACCTGCAGCAACAGGATACGTCAGCGAGCGTGGCATCAATGCTCGGCGGAAGCACCGACCACGAAAGGCTGAAGCGAAGGCGCTCCCAAAAGATCGGGCGACTGCAAGTGGGCACTGTATCGGAAACGTCACGCGCGGGAGCCCCCATCAAAGGCGGAGATGATGCGCACCACAGACCGCGAACGGCGCGTGCTGGCTGTCTACTACGGGGCCATCACGAATGACAGAGCGTCGCCCGCCCGAAAGAAGGGACGACGACCCCCATGTCGGCGTTCTCCACGAAAGGCAAAACATTTACTAATTATGCTACTGAAACGCCTCTTGCCACCGTACGCTCATCGTACGCGGGAAATCGGTCGTCCGAGAAGTGTTCCCGCTAAGTCTCTCACCAGCTGATCGGAGTGGCCCACAACGCAGGCCTGAATGACATCGGAGAGCGGAGCGTACTGCGCATCAAGGTAGGCTCGGAGCTTGCCGGGGACGAAAGCGCTCCTCACGTCTCGCCGCCTGCGCCGCGGGAAGGCCAGGTGCAAGAGGAGGTATAAAAATGAAGCGATTAAGACGACAACGGAAGATATGCGATGGCGCTACAACAACCGCTTGCAGAACGAAGAAAACCTCTGCCGTCATACCATAAGGAGACATGGAGCACTTCCTCTGGAGGTGCAAAACTCGCCGCAACCGTAGAACAAAGCGCGAGCGGGATGGTAATTGCGCCCACCGGATGCTTATTGGGACGGCTGTGGTTTCTCCGCCGAGCACAAACTTTCGATTGTAAAACCCGGCAGAAGAGACGACACCTATGCGGTACTATTAATAGCATCCCAGCGCCAGGGTATATCGTGCCGAGACGTACACAGGATAGCGACCTACAACAGCAGTACCCTGGTACACTACCAGGTATGTACTGCTGTGGACACCATGTTACTATTAATACGCCACTGCTCTTATGGTACGGTACGAATGGCATGCTATTCGCATCACTACGAAGCGAGGGCTTTGTAGGATGAGGAGTGATACCACAGAAGAGCTACGTACGGGCTACACGCCTCACCAGCAATCTCCAGTATATACCGGTAACAGAGTTTCGCAGGCCTTGGCTGTGCTTCTGCTGCTGCTGTGACAGCAGTACCCCTCTGCTGTCTTTCGTACAGCAAGCAGTACGTGCAAGCTACAAAAATGTTCAGATTTTGAATTTTGAACATACTGTATTATCGTGGGAATTATCCTGACAAAACACCAGCGCGGGTCCTCCTCACCACAGCAGTTCGAGCTCCGCTAAGATGACCGCCTTGGTCAGGCCTGACGGATATCTCTGGACTGTCTCGATGATCGATCTGCGTATCATATATCATAGCATCACCATCACCAACGGCAGACGCGTAGCGGTGGTGGGTTTGTTGTGCAGTTTGAAGTTAGCGGCCATGGGCATGGAATGAAGCACAGCAACTGCTGTGGGTTCTCCCCACACACCGAGAGACAACGAGTACTATAGCAGCGGGAAACTCCCAAGAACGACACAAAGAAACACACCCAGCGAGCTTCAGCGAAGCGTCATGTTCAAGTAGCGGCATGTCTTGGAGTAGAGGAGTAGGCAGGACGCGGATGAGACAGGACAGCGATAAAACAACGTCGATACCTGCACACCCAAGCCCAGGGGACTCGAAGGCCCTTTCGAACACCCGAGCCCCGAGCTGAACTTGTACAGCCATCGAGGACATCTTGAAGCTCCGATCTCAAGCGATCGCAGTGCTCCTGCACCCAGTCCATGGTCTGCACCTTACGAGCATCAGCAAACCCAGCAATTAGCAGCAGTACCAGCAGAGCAGCACGAGTTTGCGAGCAGGAGTGTACGAGGCAAAAAAATGCGGCGGGATCGAGGATTGGTTTTTGATTTTTTGTCCAATCGCGTGCCGCCTTGTATTGGCACGATGGCGCCCAGTACCGCTATAGACTTCAATATAAGGACCCTTGTAGAAGTAATACAAATACCAAAGGGTAATTATATTTCCGTCTACAGCAGTGCCAAAATACGGGAACAAAAGTACTACTATCTACTAATCCCTACGCGGCCAGAGCACACCACCACAGCCGCAGCAACAGCAACAACACAAAGCAGCCACGGGGGGCGGCAGCGTTCTTGTGTTGTGTCGCACTGCGGTCGGCTCGACACGGGATTTCTATGGAGGCTGTCGTGCAATCTAACTCAGAAGACTCCTGTCTGGCGTTCGATTTGCTGAATGCCGACGACCCCAGCGGGAGCGATGGCCCGCTCACCTCCTCCTCGAGGAGCAAGAGGGGTCGGCCACCTTCGAAAAGCTTCGACAGCGACACCTCCCTAGTAGCACAGCAGACCCCACTGCCTCCTATCAGGCAGCGGCTGCTACGTTCTATCCACCATGAGCTGTCCCTTCTCGCGGCGGAGGCAGATGGAGTCAGCGAGAAAGTAAAGGTGGGCTTTGCTTGTTTGTTTCCGATACAGATGAAGCGTTGTTTGGTACGTACGTACAATATGTACGTAAATATAAGGTTTTTTTAATGACGAATAGTAATATAAAAGTATTCTTACATTTACGTCCATATCGGTATATTTCTTTGGCGGAATCATCGATCGTTTCAAGTTTTCTGCCGGCTGTGCTTCCGTTATACAGCAGGATATTGATAAGAGTCTCTAAGAGGGAGCCCAGAGAGCACAGGAGAACTGCTGCTGTTGGGGAACTACTACTCGTATATAGCAGGGGCGAACGATTTATTGGTTCTACGTGCTCCCTCCACATGCATCCGAGTGCGGGAATGCTTCTCTGACGCCCGCAAGGCACAGCTTGTGCGCTCCAGTTCATCGTTGTTTATTTATTTTTACTCAGTTTGGGCTTCTTGCTTCCAGAGGAAATATAATATTCATATTCTTCGCGTGCGGTGATCGGTGATGTAGGTTGGTTTCCTCGTTTCGGTTGGCACGAAGAGCCGGCCTCGTCAGGCGTGCAATATTGATGTTCAACATCGCGTGTGGAAGGGGCAACTTGCACGAGTTAATCTGATGTACCCGGTATACCTGGTACTGGTATAATATTGTGCAAGCCCCTTGCTTATGTTGCTGTTGTTGTTGTTGCTGTTGTTGTTGTTGTTGTTGTTGTTGTTGTTGTTGTTGTTGTTGTTGTTGTTCTCACATTAACTCGCTTAAATCATCAAGTCCGTGATAAGGCTCGAGGGACGGCCTGAAAGCTCGAAGCTTGGCTCTTGTCCATAATCTTCTGGGGATTTGCCATTTGCCATTACGTACGTACGAACGAATTCAATATTCGAAACAGAGTCAATGTAGAGTTAGAGGGAGTATTCCGGCTTCCCTGCTACGCTCAATCGACGCAACGCGCGAGCCCGGGGACAAGAATGTCGTTTGCCCCGTCACCGACCTACTTCTTCTGCTGTCAAACCGCTAACTGCTGCTGATATATACTACAACTGCTGCTTTCTGTCTGCGGTACTAAAGTAGCATCTGCCAAACTGTTCTGTACGTTCAGTTGCACAGCAAGCAGCAGTAATACCGGCAGTACTCGCGCCATTCTCGTACAGCAGTACTATTCGAAGCATACCAAAACCAGGTATTATACCTGGCAGTAGTATCGCTTTCGCTACTGACAAGCCGCGTAATCTCCAGAGTGCAGCAGCAGAGCGCAGCAGCAGCAGTGCATCATTCGTATATGACTGTAAATTTCCCCGGTCAGTGCGCAGCGTCGGGTGGTAGGTAGACCTCATCGACACTCACTTACGGCAGTAGTCAGTTAAGACTCTGTTCCGGAATGTCACGGCCAAGGCGTTGAAAAGCGCGATAGCAGCAGCATCAGAGGAGGAGCGGCAGCATCAGCAATCAAGTTGTTTCGTGACGGGAAAACACAGACTCTTGAAGTATACCTGGTATAGTGTACGATATTAGCATTAGTAGTGGTCGGTCCGATCACATCTTCCGTTGCCGTTGTGAAATGATAATTGTGGTTAACTCGTGACGGTAATATACCTTACACCTTACCACTTATTCGAGAAATTGGTTAACATTAACGAACTCATGGCTTCATACCTCATCCATCAACCATCAGCAGCGTTGAAACGGCTAAAGTAAGAGGTTATCCATCACCCATCAACCATCAAGCAGCGGCATAAGCTCGGCGCAGGTCACAACTACGGCAACAACGGAGATAACTAAAAACGGCAGAGCTTCACGGCCAAAAATTCACGGCCACGGCGCATTTTCGTTCGTTTGCGCCCGCCATGATTCAGTGTGTGTGTGGGGGGGTGGGGGGGGGGGGGGGGGGGGGGGGGGGGGGGGGGGGGGGGGGGGGGGGGGGGGGGGGGGGGGGGGGG
>JBBMKB010098172.1:0-22525 GCA_037833945.1 Alaria marginata | reverse complement strand
GCTTCTCCGTCGACGTCCCCAGACTCTTGTTGATGTATCTCACATCGTGTTGTGTTTTGTTGCTGCTGGCTTACAGTTGTAGTGTAGGGTTTCGGATACTACCAAAATAGGGCGAGTATCGTACGCACAGCAGTAGTAGTATCATTCGTATTGCTGTAGTACGTATCATAGCATCCATAACAAAACCCGTGTTCCTGAAATACATATGTACAACACTACTATACTGCTGCTGCTGTGCTCGGCTGACAGATGTTGTCGAGATTTTTGAAGAACATCTACGTGTACCACCGCATTGCTTCTTTGCTGCTATCCTTCTCGCTACGAGTGTTTGATGCTGCATTGTCTTTTGGTATCTTAGATGATGTCATACCGTACACACAAAAAAAGTACGTAAAGCCGCAAGCTGCTTTCTCGGGGAATTGAAACGACGACCGTCGCCGCTGCCGGCCTTCTTTCGACCGTAACAGCAACAGGACCTTCGACGGTGGCACGAGGGAGGTTAGGCCGGTATCTTACTTGCTCGCGAATTGTCCAGTGTGGCTGTTGGCTTATGAGTGAGCCGAGTTGTAATGGTTGGTGTGTTCACGACGTATGATATCTCTGCATCAATATTTTTATCCACCGAATATTTGTAGGCCGTGAGCTGCTTTGCTCAGGAAATCCAACCAACGACCGTCGCCGCTGCCGCTTTTCATACGACCACAAAAGCGACAGGATCTTCGAAGGTGGCCCGATAAAGCTTATATGCCGTTGCCTGTATTGTTCGCGCGTTGTCCCGTTGTGCTGTGCCAACCTGCTATGTCAAACAAGCTGCAATGTGGAAGAACATGTCCAATATGTAGACAAATAAGCGAAATCCGTTGTTGATTATTTCAATAAAACAAATCGAGAATAAAATTTTTATTAAAAAAAAAAACTTGTTTTAAAAGACTTGGATACTATGTTCAAGTAAAAAAGTGGGCATCACGCTGTCTATATATATTTAATAGATGCTGTGTTAGTTTCGGGGAAAAGGTCCAAATGGTCGTGCATCGATGACGTTAATTGTCTCATCCGAAGAATGGCAACAGTATGTGAGCGGAGGTGTAGCAAAACAAATGACCGTGTCGTGGTTGACGGGTTTGCCACAGCGATGATACGAACGGCATTGGTAGACATCTTCAATGGACATACCCTTTCTACTCCCGTTTTCACCACATGTGGCGGTGGCTGTTCGAGTTTCATGTATCGGTAGTATATTTTTTCCTAATGCGTGGTCACGTCGCCGCGCGGTTCTACAGTGTTTTGACTCAGCTTTTCTGACGAAAAAACGTTCTAGTGTGCCACGACTAAAACAAACGCGTCGTCAGTTGCGGCACTTAGGACCGCTCCACGCTGAAAGGTTCGTACAAATACGGAAGGTAAACGGCGCTGCTAATTGGATGATTCCAGGTACCACGGCAAATAGCAAAAACGTGTTGAACCGCGCCGTGATGTCTCCCACAACAATAATTGCAGTTGTAGATTAAAATGTTTGACTACAAGGAAGGCTCGGCACGAGAAAATCCAGGGTGATGGTATCAAGCTGTTAAGCTGTATTACACCTTAACACCATCGCCGTCTTTATGGGAAACACGACGGAGAAAGCACCATTATCGAGGCGACGTCGGAAAGTGCGCGTGTGTAAAATTACGACAGGCTTCCTCAAACACCAGCTCTATTTCGTAACGGAGTCCTAATGGCTGCTCGTCGCGTAGAGCGATCCTACTTGAAACATATTTTTATATACGTTTTTGTTTGCAAAATACTACCAAGTGACGACTTGGGGGTGGCAACAGGCACCGTATTTCAGGAGATGGTGCCGGAAGCTAGTTTCAACCCCGTCATTTCGTTAAATAAGCGTTGGGGGGGCTATCTTAAAACGGTACACATTTACGGCTATGTTTTCAAATGGCCTAAAGGCATTTTGCACAGCCTCTACCTTGCACATGATTGATGTCCATGTATTCCTATTCTTTGGGTTGGCGCTACGTACCAACGGCATTAGTTTAGTTGGTATGCTGCATACGCAAAAGTGGTGTGTAGCCACTTAGCTGGGAGCTAGCAAAATCGCCAGTAGCGGGAGTAGTTTATTGTGTGCAGGAACAATGTCGCTACCCCCGTCTACCGTAAACCTTGCCTTCTGTGGTGTGATGGCACACTGGCGAGTGTTCGAAACGCTAAAATTTCATCTGAAGGTTTGGCGGCGCTCTGTTAGTGCAAGCACGGAGCGTCAGGGTGACTGACACAGACGGTAGCTGACGTAAACAACAGACATATAAGCGCCGGTAGACGCTAGCTTGACAACAGTAGTACTCTATGGCTGGAAAACGTTGTGAATGACGGTCCTGCATAACCCGAACTAGTCGGAACTTCATTCTTGTTTTAATATATATTTGATCCTATACCTAGTTCAATGGAGTAATTTTAGGGTAGCCCTTTTTCTTCTTGCATACTAGTGTTTGGGTAGTGAATATATCTAGCCAAGTAAGGATCCCGACAACATATAGTGCACTTCTTCCGCAGCATTCCTTGAACCTGTTTTCACAGACATGCGTCTAGTAAAGTCTAGATATTACAGGTTCCAGTTAAGCTTGTCGTTCCTAAATCGACAGAGCGTCAAAAAACAGTGTCGAACACCCAAAGTCATGCCAAACGGAATAAAAGCCAAACAAATATGAATGCAACTACGCTTTCAGCATCCGACAACATGTTTTTGAGTAGGCACCGGATGCGGTGGTTTATCGGACAGGGGTAAGGGACAGCTATCAAAAACAAGTCTTTAATTAGACAATGTGTCTAAAGTTGTCCAGGGTATGAATTTGGAGACTCAGGCTCTCGCTCTGTGCTTTATCATCGTATAAACGCTTGGTGTGTACTGCCAAACGAGTTTTAGCCCCAGCGATACAGACGCATGAGCGACAGCGTCTCATCTGGTTAATCCGGAGACAAGCAAAAGGTTCATATCCAGCCCGTGCTGTTCATCACGCAATTTGTGTACAGCTCATAAAAACGTGGGTCGCGCCGTGTCTACTTTCTAGCCTTCAACACGCCAATAAATCATACGAACCGAGCAAACGTTCTCACAGCATGTCGGCAGCAGCTTCAAATACTGCTCGGTAGGGAATACATTTTCGCTGCTGGGAAAAACAAATGACCTCATCCAACGCAGAGTATGAATTAAGTGCTTAACAAGCGTTCTGCTGTTGGGCAGGGACGCAGTCTTCGTCACATTTATAGTGCACTCTAATACGAGCCGGTATCTGTCCAGCGTTGTGATGCTACGTGTATGTTTCGACGGGGGTGAGGAAGAACGTTGAACATATATATTTTGGTAATCCGCAACAAAAATATTGAACATAACGACCCCTAAACGAAAATTGTGTCCGATGGTCCAAATGCAGCTCGACACTTCAAACACGCTAGAGTTCACGTTGGTTGGAGGGATTTCCGGTGGTGCCCTTAGGTTCATGGTACCAAGAGCGCTACATACATACCGCGCCTACGCTCCTTTCTCTGCGTGTGGCACGACAGACGTCGTACACTTCGAAATACCCTGTTTCTACACAGGGGTTTGAAACGATGTTTATGGTTGATGGGACATCTTCAGTCGGTCGGCGTCTGTTCTGGAAAAAACGTAGTGCGTCTGATTTAGTGCTAGCGTCATCTAACTGACTCGGCCGGTTCTTGCATCGAACAAACACCAAAAAAAGGTCGATAGTAGGATATTGAGTGCCGGCATGCCAAATCTTGCCCGCGCTGTCCATGAAGCACGGTCGCTCACACTCGGCTCAGCGAGGCTCTTAAAAAAAGGGTACGTGGTACAGCTCACGGGGCTTAACGTGTTGCTAAAATCGTCAGTATATCGTTGAAAGCCGGAAAGATACTGGTGTCACAACGTCACAATATCGTCAAAGCGCGGATTTTTTTAGTACGCATTGAACTCGGCAATATTCTAACAACCCGCAAAATACATAAACAGCAGAGTAAAAGAGCAGGCCGTTGTCGCAAAGCGTTCAGCGTTGCTGCTGCTTTTCATACTGCACCTGTAAAATGTGTACGTCGTAGAATCTGTGCTAGCTAAAGCTGGTTGATAACACGTATATTTACAGTAATTTACGCGAAATGTGTGACTTACTTCATTTCGTAGTAGAAGCACACGTATACAGTACAGCCCTGAGAATGAAAAGGAGAAACACGAGAGCCGAGGCTCAACAGCAATCGTTTGCTTTATGGGTGTATTTGAGTTCGGGGAGACCCTAAAAGTATTTTAAACGGTGCGAGTGGTATTGGTGGCCTCCACAAAAAAAGTACGCACAAGCATCCCGCTGGAATTATCCCACCGTAGGGGTTGTACTTTTACGGTCAAACGCTCCTAAACGGGTGGGCTCCTCAGGCGGTTGGTATGATCATTTTACGAGTGTATTTGTTTTAGGTCTAGCGGATATAAGTGTTGATCGGGCTGCGACAACAAAAATCTTGGAAGTTATGTTTCGGGTGAGGTATTGAGCTCGTCATGTCAGGAGCTTAGAAACTTGCTGCTGCACCCCTACCGTGGTATTACTCGCTAGTCTGAATGTTTCACGTTTTTAAGTTATATACTTGGTAGTTTGTTAATTGTTGTTGAAGGTCCCAGTGTTCGCGTGCCACTCCCAGCGCTGACTGCTGTCGAAAATTCAAAGCAAAGGCTAATCATTCGAAATATCCGGCATGAACACGGAAATAAAAGTTAAGAAGAGCATGTTTCAAGATTATCGGTGGAATAGAGGAGTGACGAAAAAAGTTGACCTGGCATTGAGCAACGAATATTAATCTGAGGCTCACTACAACTACATGGTTTTAGACGGTGAGCCATCACTGTATACACGCCGCTGATTTTAAAATTATTGCAGCTGCAATACCGCTTACACGGCTAATGCCGTTCCTGCTCCTCTTGTTTCTTCTTCTGGGTACTGCAGCTGCTGCACCTTTCAGCTGCTTCCACTTCTGTAGTACGTACGGGAGGGTATCCGGGGTACAAAAATAAAGCTCCGAACACCCGACATCGTAAGTTTTTCAGAGGCTTGTCCGGCAGAGACACCACGGGGGGCAACAGGCCTTAGTCTGTGCCACTCAGCGCGCACTATGGCTACCGCGCCCCGACTGGAAATGGCGCGACAGACCCCGAAGTCATACTCAATGCCTTGGATGATACCAGGCAGCGGTTTTATACGTGCAGACAAGATTTGATGGACTCTTCCGATATTGGAGCACCTTTTATGGTAGGGAGGTATGTGGGTCTCATGCGGTATATAGCGTCTCCTGGTAGCCCTGATCTAATGATTCATCTTATATCAGTCATCCGCGGTTTATATAGGATACTAGTGCCACCAAAACAACACGACTTATCATGAACCAAAACGTTTTTTTTTTGTGAAATATGTTAAAGTTGATTTGCTTATTTTGTGCCTTTGTTCGTCTACAAGTCCAACAAGTACCGCTTGTAGTACGACGCGCTAGTCGAGTCATCACTTGGGGCGTCGGGTAAAAGCCGGCATTTCAGAAAATACCATAGCGTTGGAACCCGGCATAACTAATGCGTTCAGCAGCGCGTATGTACAGTACCTTAACCGAGCAGGCAGTGGTCGAACGTAGTTGCAGATGCTGCTGCTTCTGCTGTTGTTGCTACCGCTCCCGCACATGTTTACCAGTATCCGGGTTAGCGACGGTTTGTGATAAATACTGGTACCTTAGGCACGTCTACACAGCCTAATTTGATACACAGACACGAAGAGCGACTGCATTAAAGACCTATTCTTGAAGCAAAAACACAGGTTCTTACGGGTACGGTACGCTTTGGTCGCTACTGCTGTACAAGCTTAATCGTAGAAGTAATCCCCCCGGAGATCAGCATACATGTCGGTTCAGCAGGTTGGCCACCACAAGAGAGTAACGTGCAAGCGAGTTGTGTATTGCGTGCCGTCTATGTTGGGTCTTCAAGCCAGGCAGAACGGCTCTAACATTGAAGGTACCGAATGGCACCGGCGAGAGAAGGCGCCGGTCATATTGCAGCAGGAATCGGTCCAAAGAGGGCCTATACCGTAGACTGCTATACTCCTTAGTTGTTTTTTAGTAATGCTTGTCCTCAGAAGATATCAACGGGGTCGATTTAATTGGGTGGAAGGCAATGGTTAGAAGTTGAAGCGAACCAATGCGACGGCCACGGCCCCGCCGCCGGTCGAGACACCTACCCTGCTTCGTACAACAAGCGCGTTGCTGAATGTGGCATCTTTTACTTACGGTCTCACCGCCTTTCGTCCCCGTTTACGCGCCCAAGCAGAACGATACGCAGTAATAGCGTCGCGTTGAACACGCTCTTGTACGTTTGACGACCGGTCAATAGCGCCCATTAGTTCGCGATGGACAACTGAGTTACATACGGTCAGTTACTAGGGAGTACGTTTTCTGGTCGAAATAACTGTTTTATCGACCGCGGATACGCTCTGTACATACGTACTTCTATTGTTTGACCCTGCAGACAGCACCAGACAGAGGGTAGTGTACTTTTCGTAACAGCCAGAATCTGCCGCATATTGACCGTTGTGTACTGCTTGTACTGTGGGTACTCGCAGTGTTTAGGGCATTCGCACTGGCAATAGAACTAGTTCATGCAGTGGCATGTAACAAGTACGTCAGGGTTGTACCGGAATCATCTCAACTGCTACCGCCCTTCTTACTTTAAGAAGGGCAACAATAACAAAAAAAACGGGTACATACTACAATAAGGGGCTGGATCGACAGCTGGTATACCAAAGTCCGTGTAAGAAGCACCTGATAGTGAATTGCTTTAAATAAAGGCTACGCCCAACGTCTATGTTATCTCAAAATACAGAAACGAATAGTATTGTAACTTTGTGTGAAGCGTGCAGTTCAATTTTGTACGATGCTGTTTTCCAATGGCTGAGATATATATCTAGCATTTTGGTTGCAGCGCAAGCAAGGGTCCAGTTGGTTGATTGCGGTGCATATTAGGATCGCGTCCGACTCTGCGTAGCTCGTGCTGGGAACAATCAACACCAGCGAGGAGATACTTTCATACGAGGTCGCGTACCATCTTATATGGCCACACAGGTAGAATGTGTACGTGTTAACGACCCATCACGGGGGTTGTTGGAGCCCGTTTCGACACATCACGGGGTATTTGAGTGGCAAACACAGAAGGCCTATGTAAGGTAAACAGACGAATTTACGTAAGCAAACACTGACTGCAGTACGGCTGGTGGGCGGAGAAAGCGCTCTGCGATAGAGGTAGCATCCTTGGGGTTAACCGGTTTTGGAATGACCGACCGGCCTCCATAACTTACGCGTTACCTTTACGCCGTGCTGTGACAATATATGCTTTATGTCAAACATGTTCGTATAACTATGCGTGTCTACAAGAGCAGGAATATTAGCACTACATGCGCACTCTGCCGGATCTCTATGCTTCAAGCACAACAGGCAGCTTCAACCGCTCCTTGCATCGGCTGCGGCAACATCACACTGCGGATTTCTGCTGGAACTGCTGCTGCTGTTGTCGCTTGTAGATAAGCTTCAAGGAATCGCGCTTGGCAATCCCAATTTCAAGGGCATCGGAAAAGCATTTTTTTCTGCAAGTCATACGAGTGCTCTTGTAGTACACTCTGACGACACCCGCACGCACTATACCCAAGGTGCTGCTTCGCGGCTGCCAGCTCTCGATGGTTAAACGTTGTCGTATGTCTGCAAGCGAGTAAAGACAGCTAGCCTTGATGGCCCATTGCTGTGACTGATTTCGGGGATTTTGTTGAGGCTGTGGCTGACCTATACCTGGTATATATTGGATACTTGGTAAGTGCTGCTTGTTCCGTGACCCACCTTCGACAAGAAGCCTGGCATATTTCGAGGGTTCATTTTTTACCGAGGAGTAACAACCTCGTGGAGTGGAAAACACTTCGCTGACCACTTCTCTGAAGCAATTTATTTCGTTTTTTCCCGAGATTTACGCAGGTCGTATATTTGGACTCCTACTTAGGGGATGAAAAGCCCGAAGTTAGAACTCTGCAAACACCTTATCAGGTACAGTTTGTAAAACAACAACAATTACAATAACAAAAACAATCCTTCGCGGCCAGAACTACAACAAATCAATTTGTCGCGACCTTGTGCCTTGTACTCTCAACAGTTGGTCTATGGTAATGTGGAGTCCCACGAACGCGTTGTGGTCAATAGGTTTCCGTGTGACCCAAGCAAGGTGGTGCAATTTGATATACCTACAAAGGCTTACGAAGAGTGTGCCACATCGAACATATTATTTAAACGAACATCCTGTTAGTAGGCATGCGTACGCGTCTATGTCGGTTTTAATACAATCGTTTGAATTCATATACCAACTGCCACAACAACAAAAACCACAAAACAACAACGCCAAAAGTAACAGTTGGTCTATGGTAATGTGGAGTCTCACGAACGCGTTGTGGTCAATAGGTTTCCGTGTGACCCAAGCAAGGTGGTGAAATTTGATATACCTACAAAGGCTTACGAAGAGTGTGCCACATCGAACATATTATTTAAACGAACATCCTGTTAGTAGGCATGCGTACGCGTCTATGTCGGTTTTAATACAATCGTTTGAATTCATGTACCAACCGCCACAACAACAAAAACCACAAAACAACAACGCCAAAAGTAGCCAGAACCACACCGATCTAATTGTTGCGATCCAACCTATACAGTTATTTTAACCTCAGGATTGTGTTGAGGGCCAGAGGCTTAGGTATGAAGCAACGTGTTGCAGTTCTTACACATGATCAAAGTGTAAAATGATGACGAGGTTGGCACATAGAAGATCGGGTTGATCGGGTTATATTTGAAACAGAATTCATTTCCAACGACCGTCTTACACTATTTTCCGACCGAGCTCGGTAACTTTAAAGAAACGCCAATCCCAGGCCACATCAAAGGTAGCCCCCTCATTCCCAGCCCCGCAAAAGTATTGTAAATGCCTTTATGTGTGTCGTCAATTTTTTCAGCATTTGCTTATCTGGTCGGCTAAAGTCGAACTGTGCACACACCCGGTCACACGATATCTGCATGATGTGTATTGATGAAGAATAAGCCCGTTGTAGGCTCGAACTCGTCAAGATGACTACCGAGTCGACACATACACACGTAAAAGTTGCACTTGCTGCGATTCTGGCCGACTGTTTACCGGCCGCTAAGGGTTCCTTTTCTCACTTTTGGTTGAGGGGCAAGAATGGCCCTCATGAGTAAACGTCGACGGATGTCCACATCCCGACCGAGCCCCGTGAATGAGCGAATATCCATTTAACGTTGCTGGACATACTGTATCCGCCAATAAAATACTTTCCGCCTTGCTGAACGGAGTAGGTCACTCGAAGTACTGCAAAGTATTTGGCAACAAATGCATTTTTAGCATAATTCGTTTTTAATATATTTGCTTGTAAATGTTTGTACTAGCCCGGGTATGATCAACGTAAGCTTGGTCAGTAGCAGAGCAGCAGTACCAGCAACAGTAGCGTATAGCAGCAGCAGCATTCACAACAGCGGTACAGCATGTCCACTTCACATGTCGAAATTTATATACTTTATACTCAGCCCATATCCGCCGGTTTACACCCCACATCGACTACGTGGTGACGTCGGTGTTATACTCGAACTCGTGATCGCCCGCTCTAACTCGTGCGATTCCTTTTTTGCTTGGAAAACCCCACGGATTGTTTCTCGCCCCCCTCTCACATGTTAATATTCGCTCCGATCTCCCGTTCGTTGAACAACATAGTTGGTGCCATGACGCTAACCCTAACCTGCTCTCTGCTACGCAGCAGAAGCAGCAGCCTTCCTTTTTCACAGGCAAGCACGCTGCTTCTGTGTGTGTATGTGTGTTTGCTTCTGTACGGTGGGTTCAGGAGCATGCGATGATATAGGCCAATACCAAATAATCGAGAGCAGGTGTGAATTTCGTTTTACACAAGCGCCCGTACGGCCTCCAAGTTACAAATTAAGTACTACAGTAGGTATACACCAGTACAATAAAACAGCAGTAAACAAGCAGCGGTACAACGGCAGCCGCGCTTCAAGCGCTCGCATTTGTGCCCGTGGACACCGTAAGTGTGTGGCTGGTGCACGACGTCACCGGAATTTCACGTCAATCCTATCCCGAAGATAAACGTTATAAAATATGTATCATAGTTTCACAATAAACGAGTAAAACAACACACCAATATGCCTGGAACATTGTCTAGACTCTATAAATAGATTTATTTAGTACGTGCAGCACACGTGTCATGAATGTTGGAATCGCTCCGTTGAGCGAAACGGCGTAAGCCGCAGAAACCTTGCGTACTGATGAGCTTTCATGATTGCGATCAACCATAACGCCGAGGGGATGAAACAACCCCCCACAGTAGAAGCTCAGCCTGGTTTGCAGCATGAACACAAATCGCAAAAGCATAAAATCTTTTGCTTGTGGAAGAGACAGAGGTAGGTACGAGTACAAGCTGCTTGTGCTGCTGGACAAAATTTTAGGTTGAGAGACGCCCCCCACCATAAGCCGCAGAAACCTCCCATACTCATGCTTTGGGAGGGTACGATTGGTCAACCATAACACCGAACCCAAACAATAGACGTACAGTCTGGTTTGCATCATGGATACCAATCGCAACAGCATCAAATCTCTTGATTGTGCAAAATACACAGTGAGCTAGGAGTACAAGCTACTTGTGCTTCAAAGTATTCTGGAGAGACGCCCCCCACCATCAGCCTCACCTGTCAGCTCAGCAGGTCTACCGGCACGAGTGAGCGACTTGAAAGCGGGGCCTGTATCGTTGGTCGTCTTTATTGGGCACGCAAGACAAGCCGAACGGCGGTTGGACCTTTCGTTCCAGGTGGTCCCGGCGGCTGCTCGTTATGCGGAGCAGTGCTCGGTATACAAGCAGAACCTATCCTGTAAACTGTTGTAACTCCCATTGCCTGGTACTTTTTTTGTGAAACCTGGTTTTCACGAATAACCATGAGGCGGACCGACCAGGGAAAAAGGGATGAAAAACAACTTAGGCAGGCGCTGCTGTTCGGTTCGAAGCACACACCCGCCCTCCAGACTATTAGCTCCTGCCACAAGTGGCATCCAATGCTAGACGTTCCATTTTCCTTCCTCTTCGTTAGCGTGGTGACAAGCAAGTCATTCCTCAGTCCAGCCATCGTCTCCACATCGACTCCCGCTGTCGGTTGACATGCTTAGAGATCAGAGAGGTGAGACTCATCACGAGGCAATATTTCAGTTGTTCTAAGCAGCCGTGATACTCGTAGGTCTGTACTACTACAGCAGCCTTGAGGAAGAACCTACATGTAGATATGTCCTGCGCAACTGTGCCAAATCTTGCGTTGCAAGTGTCAAAGGGGCTTCGCAGGTGGCCTGGTGGCCGCCGGTCGCGCTGGCCTGATGCCCATACTGCACAAGGTTTCCGCGGCAGACACCGCAGCGCTTAGTTAGCGCAACTCAAATAGTTTCGGACAGAGGGAGGGTTGATTCAAGCTAGAACCAACCTGGGTGTGTGAACTAGTCATCCACTTATTTGGTTGCAATAGGGCCTGACAGCTGAATGATACCGATGAAAGCTGTAGTTAAAGCAGGCACGGTGGTACGTGTGTCATATTACACTGAGCTACAATATTGGTAGAGCGGGCCCGGTATAGAGGACAAACAAAAAATAAAAATAAAAATCAGGGTCATCACCCGCGGGCACGAAAACAGCCATCCAAGTTCGACGCCCTCCTCTACTCATCCACATATCGAGCAATCGACACGCCAACGGAACGACACTCCTACCATGCCCTCCAGCAGTACGTACAGCAGTTGGAATCACCTTAATTCATACGAAGAATCACCCACCACATTTCTAAAGACGAAACTCACAACTAGAAAAAACATGGTAGGCGCCCGGGAGTAGCCGCTGACGGAAAACTGTAATACAAAGTATAACATTATCAACCTACAGAGTCAAACGTCACCACGATCACCACTACGAGGAAGCATTACATAATATGGATAAGTTACGATATATTATCTTTGCCTTTGAGATCTTGTTTTGTTTTCTTAGCCGAGGGCAGGGGAGCGAAACGACCGAACTCGTTTTTTGCCTTTGAAGGCAAAAAAGCCTCGTGAGATCGGGGTGCGTACCGGCTTCCATCCTTTATTTAGTGTGACTGTCTGTTTGTCTGTCTGTTTGGTTGATGTGTGGTGTCTGTCTGCCATCATCTGGATGACGGATTGCGAGAGCTGCACCTGGCCGATTTTCACACACCCGGGGTCTACAGCAAGTACAAGGCACTTTCGCTTCATTCAGCACTTCACCAGTAGTGAGGCTGTTTTTCGTTTTGCAAGATGAGAATACATTTTATGAGCAAGGTGTGTACAGGCTTTATCATTTACATAATCTGTCGGTCTGTCTGTTTGTCTGTCTGTCTGTCTATCTTTTTGTCTGTCTGTCTCCTCAGTAGTGTTTGTCTGTCATAATCTAGATGCACTGATTGCAAGAGAAGCACGAGGCCGATTACCCCTACTACGGGGTCGACAGCAGCGGACTAGCTTACGCTGGTTGGTTTAGCTTCTGTTTTCGCAGACCGCAATGCGTTGGCCGCGGTCGCCGGGGTGCGGTGTTATTGAGAGGGGTCCTTGCTGCTGAGACATATTTTTAGACGGCCGTATTTTTTCTGTTATTATTTCTCACCTTGTCGGTGTTCTGCGAGGAACCCCAAACATATCCCGGCGACGACACAGTCACGGGACGACTCCAATGAGCTACACCGCCGACGGAGAATTCATATCCACGCCCCCCCGCCAATCCTACCGTTCTTTTCTGAACGAACCTGCCGCCTATTAGAAGCTTCGACAGCAGCGCAGCTCTACCTGTGCGTCTCGGGTGATAACAGATCAAACGATTTAGAGATATGTTAGCACACCATCAAGCATCTAACCCGTCCATTGCTAGCGAAACACCGCACAGCAGCGACCCCACCTATGAGGGGTGTTAGGGCACGCGTGCTAGCATTCTCCATCTCAGTCGGGAGGGAGGTGGGCGCCCTCTTTATGTTGCATGAGCCCCGCCTGTCACATAACTTTATGCGGATCGTCTTCAAATAAGCTATCAATAGGAAAACAAAAAAGGAGTGTTGGCTTTTCTATCGATCTATGGAGATTAGGCCAAAGAAAGGTGTCCTGCTTTTATTACTGCTTTTGTCCGATTCCCTTTTTTGTCTTGTGTCTAGTTCAGTACCTTGTACGCGATGGCCAGTACTTTTGTTATGCTGCTTACTGTCGAATGCAAACGGCCTGCCGCATGTACGAGGAACTCTGGCCTCATTTCAGACTCTCTAGTACTTAAAGCCTTGTAACATTGTTTATCGGTTGAGAGCCACTGCTTTGCTATTGCTGTGGGCTTTGTTCACGTGGTGTGAGGTAAGATAATCTTGTTTTGTTGATATATTAGTCCGATCTCGTGCTGTGTACCAACCACACATATATATAAGCCGCGAGTTTGGCACACAAGCACGGCGGCTGTTTGTTGTTTGTAGATGTTGCGAGGCTGAGCGGCTGCTTTCAAAAAACAAAAACACGTGTTTTCCTGCTAGTTTCGGGTGCCTGTGACCGCACACTTTCCACCCACACATACCACACATACATAAACGCACACACATACACACACAATCCGTGCCTGTATCAAAGGTGTGCATACGGTGCTGCTGCATTTGCTGTGCACGCTGCGTCGTGGCAAACGCTATGCAGAAATCGCGGTGACTACGCAGTACAGCGGCAAGGATAGCTAAGCGGTCGATAACCAATAATCCAGTGCACAAGGGGCTATTGTGAAGTAGCTGAAAAAGTGTAAGTTTTCCATGACACCTTCTTGCCCAAGTTAGGTGGTACGCGACCCCGTATAAAAGCGTCTCCTCAATGACTTTCATTTTTCCCATCACGAGCTACGCAGAGTCGAACAAGATCTATATATGCGTCGCAATCTACCAACCGCTCTCTTACTTGCGTCGCAGCCAAAAGAGCTAGACATAAATCTCAACTACCGGAGAACAGCATGCGCACGCTTAACAAAAATTTACAGTACTACCTGTTTTTTGAGAATACAGAGACGTTTGTCGTAGCCTATATTTATATCGATTTACGAACAGGTGTATCTTCCACGGAGTTTGCTGTACCAGCTGTCGACCCCGCCCCTCCGAGTAGTATTTACCGGGTACGTTTTTTATTTGTAGGCCTTCTTCGAGTTACAGGAGCGATAGAGTTTTTACCGCTTCAAGTACGCTTTTGGTTATTTTAATACACGGTACTGCATGTACTTGTTCTATTGCCAGTGCTATTGGCCGTAACACTGCGAGTCCCAACAGTATCGCAAGTACTCACCGGTCAAGATGCTGCAGATCGTGGGAGTACGAGATGTACACTGCCTCACGTCTGGTTTTGTCTGGTTCGGTCAGGTTCTGTCGGCAGTGCTAAACAGTAAGACAAACGTCTAGTACACAGAGCGTATCCGCCGTCGACAAAACATCGGTTTCGAGCAGAAAACGTATTCCCTAAAAACTGACAGTATATACTTAATTTGTCCCTCGCGAATCAATGGTCGCTTTTGACAGCAATTAGTCCATTTTGCGCCGGTCGTCAGACATAAAAGAGCGTATGCAACGCGATTCTAGCACTGCGCATGATCTTGCTTTGGCGCGTCAACGAGGACGGAGGGCGGTTAAACCTTAAGTTTCAGACCCCACATTCAGCAACAAGCTTGTTGCATGGCGCAATCTCGGGTGTCTTGATCGGCGACGAGACCATGAACGCCGCTTTTGTATATTTCAAGTTTTAACTGTTGCCTCAGCCCCAATGAAATCGACTACCTCGATATAAACGGAGGACAAACATTACTTACAACAACACAGGAGTATAGCAGTCTACGGTATAGTCCCTCCTTGCACCGATTTCTGCTGTTATATGACCGACGCCCTCTCACCGGTGCCACTTGCTACAAGTAATCTTACAGCCGGTCTTTCTGGCTGGAATACCCAACATATACCACACGCAGTGCAGGTCTCGCTTCTTAGTTGCTCTCTCGTGGCGGCAAATCTGCTCAGCCGACAGGAATGCTGATCCCTGAGAACATTTCCCCCATCATAAGGCTTGTACAGCAGCAGCGACAGAAGACGACTCTACCCGTAGGACAAGTACAGGGGTTTAACGTCGTCGCTCTCTGTGTTAATGTAGCCCATTACGCTATAAAGACGTGCGTAGAATTAATTTCTCCCATCGGCGTAATGTTCTATTACGCCTCTCGGATAGCATGAGTTTTTTGTGACATGGTCGTAGGTTCGATAGTTCGGTAACCCATTTGGAGTTAACAGGTTCATAAAACCAAGCAACGTTAGTTTCATCGGTTTGCATTGTCGTGACTACGGGTGCGAGTGCGAGGATCGAATGAGTGGGCTAGATCCCCTACATCTACCCATTGCTGTTGATGCACTAGATGCAGTTTATAATTTTGTATGGATTACAGCTGGGCTTAGCGAGATACTGATTCTTAGAAAAACACAAAACGTACGGACAGGAGACCGTGCGTATCATTGAACCAACTACGATCAAGTGGAGCACGCATACACTTAGCTACTGTTGTGCGGCGGAAGAGGATGCTACACAAGGGTGAAGCTATTGCAGTGCCTTAGAGCGGCCGTTTAAAACAGCAGCAATAGCGCTCGTCATGTACCCATGAGTGCAGCTGCAGTCTTCTTGATGTTTCATAAAAGCAGCGTGTACGTAGCTGCGTCAGCCTCTTAAATGTAGTACATGGTAACGCATGGCACGCACTAAAGAGTCATCCCACGGTAGGCGTTCAACATTTCACCCGAAACATTACTTTCGTTAGCCCAACTCCATTAATATTTTTATCCGCCAGTCCTAAAACAAATCCACTCGTTCAGTGATGATACCAACAGGTAATTCACTTCAGGAGCTCAACCGGTCAGGAACGTTCGACCCCAAAACAGGCAACCCCTACCGTGGGACGACTCTGAACAGACAGTGTATTGGGTTATCAACGTTCGCTAATCTGGGTACTAGTACTCACGTGCAGGAGCGGCAATAACAACAGCAGCAGCAGCAACAGCGACACCTTGCAACTACCGCCTGCTCGGATGGGGTGCTGTGCGGTGCTGAACGCATTATTTTCTACGGTTTCCAACGCTACGTTATTTTCTGAAAACCTGATTTTCACCTGACGCCCAAGCCATGATTAGGAATCCGCGTTGTATTTAAACCGGTACTTGTTCGATAAATAGACGAACAATACCGCAGTATATTAAACAGCTCCAACGGTTGGCACCAAGCAAATCTATATTGTGCGTGATCGGTCGTGTTTTTTTCGTATAACTCGTATCCTGTATGAACCGCTCATGGCTGATTTAGGATGCAGTACCCGATCGGAGCTATTAAAGAACGCCGATACCGGATGAGACCCACTCATTCATTTACCATACCAGGTGCTCCACGATGAACAGAGTCAATCGGACCTCGTCCGCACTTACAAAACCGTTCTTTAGTATACACCAAGGCATTGAGTATGACGTCGGGGTCTGTCGCGCCATTTGCAGCCGTGGGGCCGTAGCCGTGGTGCGCGCTGAGTGGCACAAACTATTGCTCCCCCCGGAGTCACTGCCGCACTAACCCTTGGCGCTCGTACGACGTCGGGTGTGCGAACAGTTTTCTTTTTTAACCTGTAAACTATCCTGTACGTGCTGCAGAAGTGGAAGCAGCCAAAAGGTACAGCAGCTGCAGTGTCCAGCAGAAGAAACAAAAGTAGCAGCCGTGGAAGCAGTCGCGAAGCCGTGCAAGCAGTCGCGCAGCTGCAATATCTTTCACAACAGCAGCGCATATACAGTCATGGCCCATCAACAGGAAGCTACTAGCCGAGTAAGACTCAGATTTGTTATCTTTGGTCAATGCCAGGTCACGTGTTGTCGGCACGCTTTTCATCCACCAATAATTTTGTTTAGTAAAAGTTCCTTATTTATTCCGAATATTCGGGAAGATCCACCCTGACCTAGAATATTCGACGGAAGTAAGTGCTGGAAGTGGCGCGCGAACACTGCCACCTTTCATAACCATCAACAAACCACCATCTATATATAACTTTAGAACGTAAAACATGTAGCCAAGTTGTATGCTTGTCCGTACCATATTTTGTGCAGGCCATCAATACGATTAGCGCCGTTCTGCGTACCTCCATGTTCTCCCCGAATTGGTATATATCCTTAAACTGCACGGTTGTTATTGAGGCTTCGCCCGTAAAATCCTATTTCCCGTGTTGATGACTCAACCGAAGTTTCTTTCTCCGGGCGTTCTTGTTAAGCTTTATCCAAACGTGATAGTCATGTCTTTATCGGGCACATTTTCATTCTCGGCCATATACTGTACACGTCAATGCTTCTTCTCACAGAGGGAGTACGTCACACTAGTTCGAGTATTGGTAAAAATACGTATTCTCAATAAACCTCCGCTAACACGGATTCCATCACGTGCATGTTTTGCCGGAGCAGTAATAAAAGCAGCACCAAACACCAACACTATACGATAACGGCCTCCTTAATTTGGTGTTGTATGTGTTCGGTCCAGCACGTGTAAATCTTGCCGAGTGAAAACGCGTACCGAAAGGACACCGTCCTTTAACGATATACTGACGTTGAGACATTTCAAGTCACCCAGTCTATCACCGGCTAATCGTAAAACGAGGTGAAGAATGCTGCAAAACATTGAGCCTCACGAGCTCTATCTATTTTTCCCCGAGCCTCGCCGAGCCGAATTTAAACGCCCCTTGTTTTTAGACTGCGCGGGCAGAGTTGATAATGCCGGCAAAATTTCTCACCATTGACCTTCGTCGATATATTTCGAATTTAAGAAGCGACCGAGGCAATAAAGTGAGGTACGTTTTTCATTGGACGCACTAGCTTTTCCACAAAACAGACGCTAAACGATAAAGTAAGTCCCTTAAACAAAATACATTGTCACAAACCCCCCTGTAGTGGAACTGATGGCATTTGCTAGGGCTACGGTTTTTGTCGTGCTAACAGCAGCGAAGAGGTGAAAGGTTTGACCTCTTTGGAGCGCCTTCAGTAGCACGGACCGCAGGTTCCCGCCGGAAGGCCCTCTTACAAACTTATTTGACACCATCGGACACACCGTTTGTTGTGACGTCAACATGTTAGTTGTTTTTTTACGGGTAACCAAAATACGTTTTTCAAAGTTCTTCTTCATTACCGTCGGTAAAAAAACGCAGCATCACAACGCCAGATATATGCCGTCTCTTAATTTGGTAAACGGTAAATCGGAGGGAGACTGCGTTCCAGCGCAACAGCACCACCCTCGTGAAGCACTGAATAGATACTCTGCGTTGCACGAGGTCGTATATGTGTTTCCCAACAGCGAAAATTGAGTTTCGATGAAACACGCGGTTTTTGAAGTTGCCTCCAAAATGCTTTACGAACATTGGGTCGGTTCGCGTGATATACAAGCGGGTTGAGTGTCTTCAACTAGACACGGCCCGACCCCTCCCATTCTGAGCTGTGCACGACTCGCAAGGCGAGCACCACGGGCTGGATATGGACATTTTGTGTGAGTCCGGATCAACTAGCCGAGACGTTCTCGCTCTTGGATCGGTGTCGCTGGGTTGAACACTCTCTTTGCAATACATAACAAGCGTCTTTACCGAGATAAACCACACAAGGAGAGCCAAAGTATCCAAGTTCATTAACAGGACCACTTTCGACACATATTTTAATGTTGTACTTGGTTTTACTAGTCGTCGACGACCTCTCACTCTTCCCAACTACACCCACGCACCCGATTTCTACTCAACACAATGTGTTCAGATACCGAAATGGTAGTTGCGTCCATCGTGGTATAGCTTTCTACTAGTTTTGACATGACTTCGGGTGTACGTCGCTGCTGTTCGACACTTGGTCGATTGGGTAAAGACCAACATATTTGAGAGCTGTAGCCGCTAGACTCTACAGCGTCTGTGAGAACAGGTTTGGCAAGTGCTGCGGTAGCGTTGCACTGTGTGTTGTCGGGCTCTGTACTCGAGTAGGTCTATTCCCCACCCAAACACTATCATGTAAGAAATTAAAGGGCTACCCCAAGAACAGTCCAATGAACTGGGTATAAGATAAAATAAATATTCAAGCAGATATGACATTCTGGCTGGTTCGGGTGATGCATGTCTGTCATTTAGAAGTCAGGTCAGTTGTAGAGTACTGCTCTTGTTAAGCGAGCGTGTACTGCCGTCTATGTTGCTACTTACATCCCTTTCTGTCTGTGTTAGTCACTGCATACCCTCAATGCTATATAGTCAAGCGCCGTCGAGCCCTCTCATGGAACTCCAACGCTCCCAATTCTCGCCGATATGCCTCGAGCCCTCTCATGGAGTTCCAACGCTCCCAACCCTCGCCGATATGCCCATCACCCCTAGTAATTCAAAGATTAGACGGGGGAGCCTTTCTGCGATAGAGGTTCACCATTTTTGTTCTGTAGCTCCTCACTTGAGGAGCTCTATACCTCACCGAAAAAATGTATTTTGAGCAAACAGAAAGTGCAATCCGATGAACAAGCCCGTGACCCATCCATACAAAAAAAAACATATTGCAAAAATGGGATGACATTCCGAAGATTTTGGGTATAGGAGCCCCGTTATCCAGAACATTTAAACGCCAAAAAGTGCTACCTCTGTCGTAGAACGCGTCGCGGGTAGCCACATTGTCACGGCGAAAAAAAAACGACACTCGTGACTGGATCTGTAGCTAGCTCCCTGCTTAATGGATATACACCAAACTTGCTAGTACAGCATAAGATGCAAACGTTTGCCAGTGGTGCGTGGCGTCCACCCAACAGCAGAATTCATGGACATTGACCATTATTCGGGTAGCCGCCGTCCCAAATTGTCTGTATAATATTATTTGGATATGAAGCCATAAACCGTGTATTTTCCCACGTCGCCTCGGTCTTGATGCCTCCTGCATCGATTTTCCCATGAAGACATCGCTCGTTTCAAGGGGCATTACCGCATAGCCACTCGAAACCCTCCGCCTTAAGCCCTTGGTGCCGAATTCTCCTTGTCGCTGTACACCTTAGTCTACAACTGCAAATTCCGTCGTCGGTGTTGTCTATCGTATGACAGAAAACCATGCGGCCCAACACGTTTTTACAAGTTGCAGTGGTTCCTGTCGTCGTCAAATTGGCGGCTCTGTTTGACTCGCTCATTTGAGCAAACCTTGCAGCGTGGAGCAGTCGTGAGTGCCGCAACTGACGACGCGTGTTCTTTAGTCGTGGTACACGGGACCGTTATTCGCCCGAAAAGCTGAGTCAAAACATTGTAGAACCGCCCGGCGACGTGACCACGCATTCTCAATTAAGACACTACCGATACATTCAACACCAACAGCGACCGCCACATGTGCTGAAAATGGCAGTAGTACCAATTCAAGGGTGTGTCCATTGAAAATGCATACTAATGCCGTCCGTATACTCGCTTGGCAAACCCGTCTAATCACGACACGGTCAAGAGAAATTTTGTACAACACCGCTCACATACTCTTGCCATCATTCGGATGAGACCATTTACGTCATCGATGCATGACCATTTAGATTTTTAAGCAGAAACAACACAAACACGGCATGGAGTGTATATCCAGCAACCGTAAGAGAGGCACGCCAAAACTCGGTGTAAATAATAACTACCGGTTAGGCTACCATCTTAGTTCAGATTTGTGCTCAGTTATAAAGTGTCATTGGTAAGAGCCTTGATAATATTCGTTGATGATACATAACCACGAACGCAATCACCCTGATCCCCCCGACGTTAGTCTGATTTTGAGCGTAAGCACAACACCAGTACGGTCCAGATATTTACTTGTTAAGGACGAAACTTTTTCTTGTTATTCATCTGGTTTGTGGTGTATAGTACCCGTCGTCTACCATAATTACCGGGCTTTTCTACTCGTACCAAACACGATTCAAATATCGGCGAATTCATGTGCTACATCAAAAACACATCGCCGCGTCGTACACGCGCTGCAAACATGCGAAACGTCCATGACGAAATCAGTGGTGCGATGTAGCTGCGCCTGTGTAAGTTCTGTGTAGCAGGGGACATGATAATGTAGGTGCATAAATACATATAACTAGAACCACGGACAACACATATCGATTAATTAAAGCGAGGATGTTTTTTGTTATTCGGTTAGCGTTATAGAACCGTCGCGTACGCCGAATCGATTGGATTGTATCGTCTCTTGAGTAAAGCATAGCATGCATTTCCTCACATGTTTTTGTCTACTCTCTTTTGCGTCTTACCCGAACGTACTAAATGTGTTATTCATCAAATTAAACAGCGTGTCTACTAGACGTACAGAATACCCTCTAGAGTTTAATCATAACGACAGGCGCACTTATTCAGTAAATACAATTGACCACAAGGTAAAACATAATTTGGTCGCGTACTTCGCTGTTGTGCAGACCTACATTTAGCACTGCCTGGAATCCACACCCTTGGCATACTCGCCATTAAAAAAAAACTGCAGGTTTGCCAACCTTATGCATGTCACGGTACGTCGCTCTGAACTTATGTTCGACAGGTATGTGGCGCTAAGCGGAGGACATCTTTGGAGCTCCAGGCATTTTACGACGCGCATCCGAGGCTACCATAGGGCGTTGTTCGAATGGTACCTTCACGACGCGACCGAGCTTTAACGTCGCCGGCCAGAGAACACCGGTTTACTCCAAACGCCATGCAAAAAATGACATGGTGAATGTTCGTCAAAGGCATCGTTCATACGACTTATGCACGACGAAACCGGTCTTCAACGTCGTCGGCGGCAAGACGCCGGTGTACTGCAAACAACATGCTCAAACCGGCATGGTGGACGTTTCATCGAGGCGTTGTCCACACGACTCGTGCCTCAAGCAACAAAGCTTCAATTCCCCCGGTAGCAAGACGGCAGTGTACTGCAAAAAGCATGCAGATTATGACATGGTAATTGTATTGCGTAAGCGTTGCTCCGCCGACTCGTGCACCAAGCGACCGAGCTTCAATGTCCTCGGTACCAAGACGGCAGAGTACCGCAAGAATCATGCAGATGATGACATGGTAGATGTATGCAGTAAGCGTTGTTCAAACGACACGTGCACGAAGCATCCGAGCTTCAATGTCACCGGCAGTAAGACGGCAGGTATCTGCAAGAAACAAGCAGATGATGAGGTGATTGATACATGGGGTAAGCGTTGGTCACACGACTCGTGTACCAAGCGACAGAGCTTCAATGTCCCCGGTAGCAAGTGGGGAGGGTTCTGCAAGAAGCATGCCGATTGCATGATAGATGTATGCCGTAAGCGTTGTTCACACGACTAACGTATCAGCTGGCCGCGGTGGGGTGTACTAACGGATGACTA
>JBBMKB010098161.1:0-10610 GCA_037833945.1 Alaria marginata | reverse complement strand
GCCCTACCCGAAGCACGGGTGCCGGCGAATGCCGGCACCCGTGCGGAGCCCTTGTTTGCGACATAATAATGTGGGGCAAACACGCACTTTCCTCTCTGTTTTATAGCATTATTTCTAATACAGTACGCCAGCTGCGAGTTCGACCAGTTGAGTGGTCGATACTTGATATTACTGTACTGTGAATATGTTGATCCTGCCGCAACGGGCGCTGCTTTAGAACTGCACCCCGTTTTAGGGACACATTATTTGGAAATGGTGTGGGATAATGTTTGCAGTTCTAAAAGGCAAGGTAAGGATATTCGAATTCCCTTTCCAGATGCGCCAGTTTCAGATCTCGGGGCCAAAGGTCCAAACTTCCTGGCTACTGCGGGTGTTCACGACTTAGCCTTTGATATGGTACCAGGTACCTGGTATGTGATAATACGTACCTGATACAGCAGACAGCTGGGGGTCGCAGCTTTTCGTCTCCTTCCCATAGAATGGGCGCCATAATAAGATCGCTGACTCGTTAATTTGAGGCGAAAACGTCAAGCATCCTTTTTGTTTTTCTTCCTTTTCCTTTTTCTTATTTTTATATCGCGTCCCTGTTGCGCTAAAAATATTGTATGCACTCTATTTCTAGTACAAAATGATGAACATTTTTCATCAACCATTCCAAAAACGTCTAGGCGGGGTACTATTGTCTCTCATTTGTTTTTAGTAGCTAGTTTTTAGCCTTTCTCATACGACCCTCCTGCACGTTGTCGGGTATGGTGTCTTGTGTATGCCACGAATACGTTTGGCCTCGCATGGCCAAATCTCCTCACTGCATTTTGTTGCGATGAATATCTCTGTCTCGTAGAGTTGTGACCATGAAGTTTGTCTCTCGAATTATCATAGGATGAAGAACCGGCACGGACACTGGGTGGGCTGGATATCGATGGGTGAGAGTACCAGCTCAATGGGAAGAACGCACGCAAACATAACACCAGCTATCGATCTCGCAAGGGGGATGTATTATACAATCTTTGACTTTTTCACGGGCTTTCGTGGCAGTTCCCATGGCATGTCATGGCGAGCCATGGCATGCCTGCCATAGGCCTCCATGGCACTGCCATGGCACTGCAAGGTAACCCATGGCAATTCCTGAGAAGTGACATGACACTACCACGACGAGGCCCTGGGAGTCCATGCAACTTCATGGGCGTTCATGGGCTTTCACGAGCTTTCATTGGCTTTCATTGCAACGACACGCCATGGTACGCCATGGCAGTGCCATCGGCTTGCATGGCATTGCCATGGGTTTTCATGGCACTGACTGCGATGCTAATCCATATTTTTTTTCATGGCACTGCCATGAAAAGCTCCCACATGGTAATGCCATGAAACTGTCCCATAGCAGTGCCACGGGAGGTCCGATGACACTGCCACGGGACTGCCATTGCCGTTCTACGTATGATGTGGCACTCCCACATGCATGGGGGTTCATGAGCAAGGTGCAATGGACATGCATACCTGGTACAGGATAGCCAGGGCCCATGCCAGCGTATCCTTGTGATGTACCATGGTGGTGCATTTGCGCGTGCCGTGGTATGTATGGTGTTGCCAAGGTATTGCCACGGCACTTTCCATGAAAGGAAGCGGACACGGCCCTGTCATGGCAGGTGACAAGGCCATGAGAGTACCATAGTGCCACGGGAATGCCTCAGAAATGTGAAATCGTGCGCATCGGTGGGGTTGTCAAATACCAGTATCAGGTAGTGTGTATCGTTAGTATTGACAAACAGTGTGTATCGCTGGGGAGAATCGTTGGGGACCTCACGGTGCTCGCTTCTCATGATTGACCAGCTTCAATGGCGACCAGCTCTTCTTGGCATTTTTGAGGCAGGGTACGCATACATCCATGCATCTCCATGGCCCGCTGCTTAGAGAGTAGTATATACGAGTTTGTACTCGTACAGCGGCATGACACGCTGTACGCGAGTTGAACTTTTACAGCAGTGCTTCGCTGCATACCTGTGGCATACGATTGGAAGAGAACATAAAAAAAACACTCTCGTTTCACATGTTTTGGCCTTTTCGAAGTATCACGCAGCTTGCAAAGCTGAGTATCGACCACTCAACTGATCGAACTCACAGCTGACGTGCATTTTAAACAGGTACAAAACTTCTAATCATCGTGCGGCGGCGCGGTTTTCGCGCCAACATCAAGCCTCTCCACACAAAGCACACACTTTTGCGAAATATAAGCTGCAGGCTCGGCTCTACTAGAGGGCAGTCGATCACTCACCCTCAAAACGTGTCGGCTGTATAGAACCTGCCATAGGTATGGTCCCGCGACGCCGGCAGGGCTCCCTCCTTGCAGCTCCCGCCTAGCAAAGAAGCAGAGGGCAAGGGAGAGAGAGGCAAAGCATCGGGGTTGGGTGGACAGGTCGCGGAGATGAGAGAGCGGTAAGACATGGGCAGGGTGAATCAGCGTAGCTAGAGCCCTACGCCACATGCTCGGCAATACGGGAGAGGGAGCTATACATAATTGAAAAGTCGATACACCACCCAGACCCGCCGACCTCATGGAGACAAGTCACGACAAGAAAAATGAATTGCGTGATGTCAACACAAACATTTCTACCCGCGGTACTCGTGATGTGTGCAGAGTAATGACTGTGGGCGTGCATAGTCTCACTGCAGCTGGTTGCTTTCCGATGGCTCCGGTGGCTCCTGCATGGTACGGCTCGCCGTTGCACGTGTGGTGGATGGACTGACTGCGCAGCTGATGTAGTGGGAGGCAGGTTTCTTCCGTGCACGGACCCCCTCCAGCGATCCTAACGGCAGGAGGAAACAGCCCTGGGTTTCGTATAGTGTAGGTGGCTAACAGGGTGGGGCTTTTGTTTTTTTTTTGCCGTTTCATAATATGACACTATGACGACCTTCATCGAAATCTTGAAAGACGAAACAGCCGTAACGAGTAACGACGTTCATCTTTGCATCTTTCCTCTCAAGGTTTGCTGGTAATATTTAACATTAGGCACGGGTGGACGGGACCCTGCCATTTAGTCGACACATAGCAGAAGGTAGGCAAAAGACCGACCTTCTGAACATCTTTTGGAACGTCAAGTATCCCAAAACGTTCTGATTTTTCCACGTTATGTGAACTTCGCGTGATTTTAGGAGTTCGGAAAAGTGCTTGCAAAGGCTGCCGTTTGGAGTTTGCCAACGTTCTGTGGACTTTGCGCCATAGCTGACTTTCCAAAAGGTGCTCAGAGGGCTGGCCTTCTGCCCACCTTCTACTATATCGACGAAACGGGGGCGTCTCGTCAACCCGTGGGGCGTTTGGCTAGATTCCCCCCGGACTTCCCATGGAACCCCATGGGGTAGCGTGAGCTCCCATGAGAATCCGTGGGACTCCCATGGGACGTCCCGTGGGGCCCCACGTTAGTTCGCGGCACCTCGCGTGATACGTTTTTGGGTATTCCCAATCGTCCCCGCCGTGTCTCACTGGAAGTCGCCCCGGACTCCACGGGGTGCTGTGGCATGCTAATCACGGGGTACTTCAGTCCCGTCATAGGAGGGAAGTATACTTTGGTAAAGTGTTCAAAATACGGGTTTCTCTTAAAACCTAAATCCCGGCGTGCATGTAACATTCAAGACAGAGAACATATATATACTGTAGGTTGTAGTACCTGGTATGTATTTTTATTTTTTTACAATATATACTGTAGTGTCAACCTCTAACTACTAAATTATGGACTTCTCGTATTTATCGTAACGCTGCGCGGGATGTCGTAGGATCCCGAAACAAGCGCCGGGAGGATCCGCCAGATGTTGTAGTGTCCCATCCATGATTCCCATGGGAGCCGTGGCAATTGCGTCTGGTTGCTGTCCGTTATCACGAGTTCCCATGGCAATCCCGATACGCTCCCACGGGCTCCCGCGGGAGCACCGGTCTCACGGGCTTCCCACGGCTCCCGCGGGAACAGCGGCAGCCATAGGGAAATCCCACGATATCTCGCGGGGACAATGGGAGCTATACGTAGGAATTTTCCATGGGCTTTCGACAGATTCCCTTAATTAGTTTCCCGAGTCAACTTGTGTGCGGTATTCCGCGAGATCCCACAAAACTACAGTTGGATCCCTCTGCAAACAGTAAGATCCACATTTATATTACCCCTGGGGTTCTCGAAGGGTACGAGGGGATTTAATGAAACCTCGCGGTGATTTCATGTATTTTCATGGGATCTCACCGGACACACGGAGTCCTCCCGTATTTCGCATTTGATCCTGTTGATTATATCGCACTACCTGCTGACTGAGTGCGCTAATAGGTAGTGCTATATAACCAACAAAATGATGTGTCGTGAGTTCGAATCTCGGCGACTTCGTATTTGGTATTTTCGAGCGTGCGCGCTGGAGACATTACGAATGGTTATGATAGTGTGCCCTAGTCACTAGCAGCGTTTGGCAAGGGGAGAGCCCCGGAGATCACTGTGACAAACGTCGCCGAGATTCCACGAACTCGAAAACATATATTATGTTGGTTTACAGTACTACCTACTA
Organism: Alaria marginata; assembly: GCA_037833945.1. Taxonomy (NCBI): domain Eukaryota; class Phaeophyceae; order Laminariales; family Alariaceae; genus Alaria; species Alaria marginata. Next base: position 6,077 of record JBBMKB010098161.1, on the reverse strand, counting down.
GTGTTATAAGGCTTAGTTTGGGTAAGCAATTGGTTAACCTTTTGCAAGTGGTCCAACGGACTAATACCCCACTAATACCTTATCAAATGGCGTCGTTGTCAGGCCATGGGTTTTTGGACGTGAGTTCGAATCTCACCTTCCACCAATAATAACCTTTTACGACTTTCCCCCTGTCGAACTTGAAAAATACTCTTCCCGGTATTCCCAGGAAATGGAACCGCTTGGATTTTGACACGTCCGCCCGTATATCCGACCGACCTGCTATCCCGCCGTTCCAGGGGGGGAGAGTGTTATAAGGCTTAGTTTGGGTAAGCAATTAGTTAACCTTTTGCAAGTGGCCCAACGGACGAATACCCCACTAATACCTTAACACTAGCCCACTCAGCCAGCCCAACAGATCTCTTGGACCACGGTACGAAAGGAAAACCGCATCGTCTGAGGGTTCCCCATGGAACGATGCATGGAAATTGTTCAAACACCATTCACTGAAGTTTGATACGAGTTTTGGAGTTCGATGGGTTGCCGTGGGAAATCCCGCACGGGAACTCCCGTGGCGTATCGAGGGATTTATCGAAAGGCTCGTGGGACGTCCAGCGGGAATTCTCGTCACGGGAATCTCCATTGGATGCATTATTTCCTCATGCCCTCCCGCGATGTGCCATGCCCTCTCGCGACGCATCATGCGATGCAGTGGGTTCCTACGGGAAATTCGAAGGAGCCCCACGGGATTCCGTGAGAGCCCATGGCATCCCTTGGATCCCCCCGGAAAGTCCACAGGGATAGCACGAGATACCGTGGCGTCCCGTGGTGTGTCTTTATTTGCATCTGTCATCTACGCGTCCCCATGCCATCGTCATCTGGCACCATGGATAGGCAGATATGTACACACCTCTCCGATGTTTATCCATCCTCACAAAAAAAGTTTTTACCACTTCGACTGCCTACACATAGAACCCACAGTCACACCCCGGTCACACCAAAAACTATTTTCGCATGGCACACATCAGAGGTACATATTAACAGCAGAATTCTTTACAAGGCTTACCCTCCGGATTTATTTAGCAGCCGGGGTATTGTCATCAGGTTTATCGGTTGGTAGCACATTATGCACGCTTTTATTCGGCGTCGTGAAGGACACGGGCTCGAATCTGGTTTCTGTAGTTGGTTTTCGTCAACACTTGATGCGCTGCATGGAACATATATAAACATGCATCCGTGGGTCCGCACAAAAAAGATCGATGAGCGACCGGCGTAATGCCAAAAGGGGAAACAAGCGGTGCACGGTTCCCCCGTCTCATCTTCGTTATTCCACATATAGTCCGAAGCCCCCCCCCCCCCGCCCCTCCTCCAACCCCACCCCGCTCTGTAGTCAAACACCCGCGAGCGGTGTGCCCGAAGAGCACGCAAATGATGTACCAGGGGTCATTGTCCTTCGATTCTTCATAAAGTGTATTTTCTTGCGAGAGGGCCGATATTGTAGTGCTGTCGCTGTAGCACGGCTATTTTTTTAGTGTGGCGACATAACTTTTCAATGGTGGACGCCTGTACCCAGCGCAGTAAGGATTACCCCTGCTGTCGTGACACACTGGTTCACGAAGGACTCCGTGTTGATTGGAACGAGTCCGCGCATGGTGATCGCTGAGACCGAATCTAGGTTGTCCAAGGGCGCTTCAGTTAGGAGCAGCGAAGGCCAGGCTCGTTCGCTTCGGCCGGGTTGCAAGCCATCTCCTACTTGGCAGTCTCTGCCGTTCGTTGATGCCCCCCCCGCCCCCACACCTTTGCTTTGCTGCAGCTGCTACCGGACCACCCCCCCTCCTTAACGGTCTGCGTGCGGCAGCTTGGATGACGCCGCTTCAGCCACTTTTTGTTGGTCCTGTCTCTACCTTCAATATGATATTTCCGCGAATCGCAATACTTTCACGCAGCTGCTACGACAAGTACTACTGTTGTTGGTCGACGTGATGCTATTTCGTTCTACAGTAGCAGTATTATGTAAGGCCACAACTATACATGGTAGTATCACAACCGTCAAACTATCACTGTACGGTAGTCAGCAAGGTTTCCGCATGCTGTGGTCGTGTGCGGTTCACTACACAACCACCATACAACGGTATCTAGACTACATACAGTGTATCTGTTGTAGCGGTGGCACGACTAACACAAACAGCAGCGGTAGATGCCATGTTGTTGTTTTTGTTGTTCACGCGCGTGCACCTTGTGATACAGGACTGCCGCCCAGGTTTCCTGATGACGGCTGCCCTCGGGTCGTCTGACGAGATGACCACGAGTATGCTGTCCCCGTGGCGATGCCGGTTTTGCAGGCTATATAGCGTAGAGAGCTTCGGTAGACTATCGGAAATGGCTGCAAGCAGCAGCTATTAGTAGCTACACTGTTCGCCGAATCGTAATAATAAGGAACCCAGCCTGATGGGACAATATTTCCGTTTCGCATTAGTAAGTGTGCGGTATGTGTACAAATATGTGTCATGCGTGCATTTTCGGGGGGCTAATTTGCCATTTTCCACTCTTGAAAGGCCCGAGGGGGACGGTATGGACAGAGGTTTTGTCCGGGCTAATTTATTCTCGTATCGACCTGTTTCGGATTTGTCCGCTTTTGCTTATAACTGTTTAATGTGGGAATGTGTGTGGGTAATTTGTAATTAACAATTTTCAACGCCGGAGGGGGAATATATATGTAGAGGGAGTGGGGTGAAGTTTAGCATTTCAGACTAAGCAAGACATTCACTAATTTCCAGCCCAATTCCCATGTTCGAAGGAGACAAAAGCAACAGACAGGCAGAGGGCGAGACACGGGGCGATGAGCCGTATACAAATATAGACGGAAATTTAATGGTTGTTTAATTTTGATATTTATATTTAAATGGTATCTATATATTCGTCCATTATGGTATATCTTTGCCAATAAAAATACTCACAACATACGCACAGCGGTGCACGACGCGAGGTACACCTTTTAGTTTGACTTTGTTGCATGTAAGTGCTTATCATATATGTCATTGGCATCTTCACGCGTGCGGCTGGTTATAGGCGGGTGCGATCTTCAGCTTTGCTCTCGTTACAGGTCGACCCCAGCAGGTGCGCTCTTCCACGCGATCCTCGTCAACCGTCAACCAGCTATCACTCGCGAATCGACAAAATGACAGAAAACACTATTATAGTGCACCCACGGCAGGCCATCTAGCAGCAGCGTTGGCGAAACGATTCATAACTACGACTATACCGCATAGCACTGCAGATGTGCAGATGCACTGATGGGTGCAGAGCCCGCTGCTTTGTCGTATAGGCGCAACAACAACTCCCTCTACAGAAACGCCAATCGGACAAGTTGAAACCCTTCGTCTCCTGTTGGTCTTTGGGTGTGCCAGTGGCACTTCCACCTGAAAAAAACGACGGATAGCCGTCAAGGAACAGGACAAGGTAAGTCGAAACTGAAAGCATTGTGGGTAGGGCATACGACCCCTGTGCCACTGCGCGTCGTGGCCTCGTTCGACCTTCGCAGCTTCTGTGTTCGCGGTTTGCATCGAGTGACAAAATGCAAAACAGGAACTTTTTTTGAATGAAAATTTTCGTTGAAAAGTCGAGTATATACTGGCTCTATTCAACGCGAGTGAGTGTAGTACAGAGCAGTACGGTACACGTCACAGGTACCGTCTCAAGGTGATGGGCCGTGATGCCAACACGATGCCAGCCTCACTCCATGTGCTGGGCCACGATGCCTGCAGCATGCCAACCGCATTAATCCCCACCCCCATCTCTTCACCACTGCTATGGCAATTGGCGATGCCGACACCGTCCCTCTATGATCTATACTGCACCCTGCACCCTACGCTCAGATCCAGTACGAGTAGCAGAGATCACCGAGGTCTGAGATGAGACAGCATTTTCTGGGTACTCTACTGCTGTACCAGGTACCTGGTAATGGGGAATAGAGGGCACACGTACACCATACTCGCATGATAGCATACGTATATAACAGGTGTGCTGTAAGACGTCTGCTCTAGCATGCTGCTACTGTCTGTGTAATAATACCATGTACAGCAGTATCATAGTGCTGGTCCCTTTCATCGTGCGGGTTGAGTAGTGCTGGTTGCTCGCTACACAGCGCCTGTGAAATCGCTTGGCGCAAGTGGGAGTAACCAATAGTGACAGTATGCGGAGTAGTGCCGGTTGCCGCTGTAGTGCCGATATTTCCGGTTGTGCTGGGACCATTTACTACTCTGTAGCTGGTGCTGGTATCTGTGATAGCGCCAGGTACAGCAGAAACTACTGAGGTAATTCTGCTGTCGAACTACACTGGTGTATGAATACACTACGTTTACCTCTTGTATCGTCTTCTACCTCACGAAAGGTACACATATTTAATATATACCTGGTACCTGGTATACAGTATAGGTCTGAGAGTCGTCGCCAGACAGTTTTGCACTTTGGCAGTACAGCAGTACTGTAGTACGAGGCATGAAATCCCATTTCGCCAACAAGTATAGTCTAAAGTAGCAGCTCTATCAGAACGGCGCATCTATATACTTCGTAGCACAGCAGCACGGGACGCCTCCTTAGAAAATATACACTAAGAAAAACAAACTGAGGCTTACAGGAAAAAAGGAAATTGGGGAGTCGTTGTACTGAAGTTAGCGTAGAACGCGCCCGTTCTCAATTAAGAAATTAAACCTGGACCAGCTTTCCTGGTTATTGCTATTTGGGTAGTCTCTTACTCATACCGGTATATCACCACAGCTGTTCATTCTGGATCCTGCATTATCGTGTCGAGTCCATGTGTCTCTCCCTTACACCAACTGCACCACACCTGAAACGGGGCATCGCAGGCAACGACACCCGCCCCCCCCAGCAACAACCAGCAAGCAACACCGTACATCCAGCGGCTTCCCAATATGATGCGCGCAGCCCAGTGCTCGAACTACGGCAGCAACTTCGACGACATTCTGTACGTCATCACGAACGCCCCGCGCCCACTCTTCCAGCCCACAACCAAACAGTCTCGCGGTACGGCGCTCGTCCGGGTACAGGCCACCGCGCTGGCGCCCGGCGACGTCCGCGTGATGAGTGGCCGGACGCGCGAAATCCAAGGCCCGCCCTCCATCCCCTATACCCCCGGCGGTGCCGACCTTTGCGGGGTTGTGGAAGCCGTCGGCGACGGCGAAGAGTACCTCAAACCGGGCGATAGAGTCGTGTCCCAGTTCGGCCAAAACTGGGGCGGTCTGGCCGACTACACCATCGTCAAGACCGCCAACTGCGCAAAGAACCCGCCGGCCTGCCTCTCCTCCGCTGAAGCGGCGGCCATCGGGTCTAGCGGGGCGGCCGCTGTCATCATCTCCCGTCAGGTTAAGCCGGGCGACCGGGTGCTGGTTATCGGGGGATCGGGCGGCGTGGGCTCGTTTCTGGTGCAACTTGTCCGCAAGAAGGGTGCCTCGTTTGTGGCGGCCGTGTCGACGCAGACCGAGTTGATGCGGGAGCTGGGGGTGGACAGAGCTATCGACTACCGCCAGGAGGATGTGTGGGCGCTGGAGGAGTTCCAGTCGGAGGAGGGGAAGTTTGACGTGGTGGTTGACTTGGTGGAGAAAGGGTGGGACCGGGTCACGTCGGTGAACGGACGCGCGCGCCCGATCTTAAAGAATGGCCGGCAGGGCGGCCGCTTTGTGACCACGGTATGTTACGACAGGGATATTGCTGGCTGTATGGATAACACTGAGCGATTATGTTGATACTGTTGTTGTCGTTGTTGGTGGTGGTGTCTGAGGTCTATTGCTTGACAAATGGTAGCACTACGGGTTGTTCATGTATGTGCCGTGCACGCAACATGAACGCCACGCTATATGTTTCCGATTATAGCCTGAAGATGCAGAGCTTCTGGTGTTGATCACAACTCGGGCACAACGTATTTTAAAGACGAAGATAATCTAGAGTTGAGATTGCCACCACAACCTATTCAAAGTGTATGCTGCGTGTGAATCCAGTGCCACAAAACAATCAGGGCTGTTCACGGGTCGGATCAAACCTCACGGGTCGGGTCGGGTCGGGTCGGGTCAGCTGACCCGACC
>JBBMKB010098150.1:0-10611 GCA_037833945.1 Alaria marginata | reverse complement strand
TCATTCTGAGAAGTTGCACCGCGAGTTTTAGCGTGGAAGATCGATCATTTTCAAATATTTTTTCAGATAATTTTGGTCGTCGTTTGGAATGAACATGCCTTTTTGATCGAAAAGCGAAAGGCTCTTCCCTTTTTTCATTTATTTTTCATATATTTTTTCATTTATTTTTTCCTCGTTTGGACGGGCCTAACCCTAACTGAGGGTTTATTTTCCGACCGCCCGCCACAAAAACGTCATCATATTTTCATAATTTTACCTGTGGTGTGTATTTCTATTTGCCGTTATTTACCTACAGTAGTAAGTCTACTCATACCTGTGTTATAGTGTACCGACCAAAAATCGACGATTGCAATTCTAACCAAGCGTCCGTCTGGGAAGAGCGTGCAGCAGCAACGAGTGTCGATCAGCTACGCTCTTCCCAGACGCTTGAGGGTACCTTACCACTTTTTCGAGATATTATTTGCTGGCTGTATGGACAACCCTCGATTAGTTGTGATTTGAGACGGGAGGTAACGGTTCGCGCTTCACGCTCTCGGCCTCCGGCGGCTCCTGTGGAGGGCTGATTATATTTCTGCACCCCCGGGTGGGATCAGGTCCGGGTGGGATCAGGTCCCGGATGGGATCGGGTCCGGGTGGGATCAGGGTGCCACTGCAAAATATTGTGTGTGCGTGTGTCCGCCAACAGAATTTCCCGAAATATCAGTATTTGACCAATCACGGGATTTCTCGAAAAACTGGTGAGGTCTAAAGCTGCGAGCGTGCTTTACAGCTCCGTATCATTACCTGTGTTTCGGACACATCCCATACCCAGCGGCCCTGGTTGCTTCGCTTCGCTTCGCCATAATCGTCACTTTTATGGGCATTTATTCCCTCTGCAGTTTCGAAGGGTTTTTACTCCACCACCAGACGAAGAATTAGCCGTGACCTCCAGCCAACTCACAGCCCTATGATAATATATACCTGGTACCAGGGTATCTGGATACCTGGTACGCAGCAATGGAAGTGTAGGTCTACGAAGGCGCAATGCCGGCACGCGACCGAGTATGAGAGCCACAGGCCACAGGCCCCACCTCGTAGACCAGATGCTTTCAGAATAGCATCACGTTTTGGGAACAAACGTAAATAAATACCTCCAGGTACTTTCTTGGAATTGCAGCAGAATACGACAGCATTGCACGCCGTGGCTCGCGGTCAAGCGGGCGGTGGGTGCGGCGAGCGCACCACCGGAAGGGGGCGGTGACGGTGGCTGGAAAGCTGCTGCTGTACTCGTGGACTGCTGCTGCTGCTGCTGCGGCTGGGCGTCGTACCACTATTAATATGTGCGAAACATGCTGGCGTTGTCTGCTAAATGTACACGAGGAAAATTAATGCGAAGGGCGTCGCTTCTTTACTGCTGCCATATTATACCGATGCTGAGAGAGCGAGCATCAGAACATTATCGCCTCTATTATTGAGTGCTTGGTACTGTTCGATGTTCAATACGTGTCATACTGCTACGCACTCGGCCCTGCTACGCACGATGCGGCTACTGCTGTTCGCAGTCTGGACTGCACTTCTTTCAGTCTTTGCGGTGGACCGAGTAGGGTGACGTGATCCGCGTGCACGATTTCGGAGCTTGCCAATAATCGTTGCGGGGAAGACACCACATTCGAATGTAAATGCAACTCATTTGGAAAGAGAAACGAGCAGTCTCACCTGCAACCACGAAGCATGGACATCTCCGAAGCAGATTCTGACCCCGCGCCCAGATTGAGGCATGTTGAGGGTCCCCAATCTCCCGTCACGCTGTGGGTTCAGGTCGCTGGTGCCGCTGTGACCGCTGTGCTCTGGGGGTTGGTTGTTCCATCCCCGGAGATTAAACGCCAACCAACATAATTGAAACCCTCGTCAAAAACTCAAAAACTCACACCTTTCTGTTTCTGCAAGCCCTTGTACAGCTAAAAGCAAGCCAAGCACAGGGTCTCGCGGGTTTTCGTATTATCCTTGGAAGGATGGCTCTCTCACTTGTCGGGGACTACGGAGGCTCTGGGTCGTCGTCGGACGAGTCCGAGGAGGAGTCTGAGGAGGAGCAAACCAAACCGACGAAGCCCCAGGTGTTTATTTTGATGCAACTCCTTTGGTGCGGTTTGTTGTTCTCGTTGCCCGTCTCTCTGCTGTATGATAGCTGTCTCGAGGCCCTGTCTCTTCCTATCCTGTGCGTGCGCACCTGATACCTGGGTATGTGCTCTTGTGTCCCCCCGGCACCTGGCATGCTCGCTGGTCTTTATGCTTCCTTTCCAGTGCGATTGTATCCCTTAAACAACGGGTTGTGGAGAGAAAAGAGAAAAGTATGTATCATACGTACTGGTCGTACGCTTCGCTTCTTCCTTTGTTCTTGAGGGGGGTTGACAAGTGCAACTACGACAGGGAGCAACGAGCCTCGACAATGCGTACAGTACTGGTATCATATACGTGGCGGTGTAGACTTCAGATCTGCGTGTTGGTGATAGGTGATGAGGGGTACATGCCGTTCCGTTGAAATGCGAGTTCTACAGCAGTAGGTATGCAATGTGTACGGACTACACCAAGGCAAGTCCTACGAGTCGTTATTGCATGTGTACCAGGTACGGTGTACGCACCACGGACCCTGTGCTCCACAGTTAGCAGTCTCGCGCCGTGCGAAGTGCGAAGCATAATCTGAAGGTGTGAATAGCGGATGGAAGGGTGGAGTGATGGAGTTCAAGAGCAAGCCTGCACGAGCACGAAACGGGCCGCGAGAAACAACCGCGCTCTCGCAACTCGCAACTTGCATGCTTCACACTTGGAACTTGAGGATTCGGGCGTATGATACGGCTTGCACTCAGTAGCACCCGCGCCCCGTGCTTCGACCTGAAAAAAAACGTTACGCGGCCCACCCCTGACGCCTCCCACCGCCCACCCCTGTTGTCTTCACCCATCACCCGTGTGCCGGAAAAATGATGCTGCCGCACCCAAAATCGATGAAGATATCCCTGCCGTCAGCGGCGGACCTGTTCGACTCCGTAGAAGTCAGCTCTGCGTCCTACATGTCCGCGCCGGTAGCCTCGGCAGACACCCCGCTCACAACACCCAAACGCAAAAATAAGGACGGCGGAGGCGGCAGCGGCAGCGGCAGCGGCTCAAAAAAGAGCAAAGCGCCTTCGACAGGAGAGAAGGAAGCAGCTGGTAAAGGCGATGGTGGGCCTTCGAGGGGATTGATTCCGCCGCAAATGTCTCGACCGAACATCGTCACGGAAGATTCCGCGTTGTGGTCCTCGGATGCGGCGATCAAGCGGCAGAGACAGGTCGAGGCGGAGAAGAAAGGCCGGGCGAGGAAGGAGAAAGACGCGGAGAAAGGCGGGAAGGACTCCCTATCGTACAAACAGCGAGAGAAGGTAAGGGTTATTTTTTTGTGTGTAACCTGGGGCATCTCCCTCCCCTCCCTCGTGTGCTTGTAAAGTAAAGCTGGAGTTTTGCTTGTAGGCCCACGTGTAATTTGTTTGCACTTGCCTCGTATAAGCGCGCGGGTCTTGACATGAGCCGCGCGCTGGATGACACCATTGACGCTGCCCCCCCTGCGTAGAAGCGAGGGGATAGCTGAGGTGTTTTTTTCCGCATGCTGACTCCGCTTTCACTCCTTTGGGGCCCAGAAAACGCAACCAAAGCGATCGAGATTAGCGGCCGTATCAACTGTCTAGCGTGAGCGTGCAGCAGGATGTTTAGTACTATGCTACGCGCGTGCCATACAGCTCATTGTATTTGTAGTCCGTAGGAAAGAAAGCTGACTAGCCCCTGCCGGGATTGTTTCGTGTGGTCGATGCTACAATCGTCCTGTTGTTTTCGTCACTACTGCTGTCTCCCTCTTGAGTTCCATAAGGGACAATCGTAGGTTTTTGTCGTGGTACGTTGCTGGGCGCGTGGGACCTTCTCTTCTGCACTTAATTCAGCCTGCTAGGTCACCGCCTGAAATCCATTCAATTGGTGGTTATCAAGCCGGCTTTCGGGGCTATACAACTGCAGTGCAGTGGCCCGTTGTCGAGTAGCAAGGGGCTGTCACTGCAGTCTGCACTGGTGAAGGAAATCGTCTCGTCGTCTCGTTCATGACGAATTTGGGGTATCAGTTGCCGTTTCCGAGAGATATCGAAAATACCCATGCCTAGATATTACACGTGAGTTATGACTGTTTAGAACTGCCAAATTGTCCCGGCGAAGGCACCTTTATGACAACGAACGTTTTGTTCCTGATAACCGCACGTTGTATTGCATGAAAGCGCTTGGCCATTTCGCCCACGCCTACTTATTCCCTGGATGCGATCACTCAAACAGGAATGCTGTGCATGACATTTCCCGATTGCCTTGCAGCTCGTTTTACGCGGCGCATGCGACATATCAACCAGGAACTCTTGGCATGCCCTTTTCCTATCGTCTCGCACTTTGTGTTACCCGCAGGCAAAGAGGGACAAAGGCCAGGCATCACGAGGCAAGAGCTATGTGGAGGAGGAAAAGCGATTGTTGCGGGAGCTCGGCTCGTCATAGCGTTTGCACGAGTCACATGCCTACATTTTTGTGTCATACCTGGTACATGTTATAAATATTAAATATCGAATGCGTACTATGATACTGTAGTTCGCGTCGTTCGTTTTTACAGACGAGTTTCTGCTACAGCAGGTGGCTTTAGTTCGTCGGGTCAAGCCTGCGGTGGAAACAATCTTGCTATTTTTTTTAACGAGAGCTCGGTCAATCGAAAACGGGGTGAATAAATGACGACGCACGTATTATAGCGGATCTATACAAAGGTTTTACCGCTCTACAGTAGTAGTTAAGCTCTAGAGTGGATGCTGCCACTCGAAGTGTCGTCTTATCAGCAGTGGGCCTGGCCGCGATACTGTGAGCATGGACCGGTTTATAGCTATATGCACACGTCAGGTTCTTGGAGAACACCTTGCGAAGTACCGTATACGCTCATCATGGGAGATATTGGTCAAGGTAACGCTGCGTTTTGTTTGCGAGTGGTGTCGATAAACCGATGGCATGGCCGTGTGGTGAAAGCGACCCTAGCTGGCGGAAGCAGACCACAGCAGTTTATTATGGTAGCCGTTGTCAGCATTTAACCACGGCATGCCGCACGTCGTGCATGCATATGCAAATAGCCGTCAACGTAGAAGGCAAAAATTGAAATAAACACCATACGTCCGTTGGTAAACAAACGCGGGAGCACTCCTAACGAGAAGATACCTATCCGGAGCCTGCGCAATAGCCAGCAATGCCTCGGATTCCCGAGACAACCTTTCGCCGACCGGCGAGATGCTGCCGTCGCCAATGCGAGATGCTGCGGTCGTCACTAGTACGCTTTTGGCAGCTGAGCATTTGCCGGAGCTCCTAAGTCTCCGTCAGCTGCTGAGCGGGTCCAAGAGAGACTAAAATAGCTACAATATATTGGCCGCCCATCCATCATAACTCCAGTTTCTTCTTCAAGGCGAACTCGACGCGGCCCCTGGAAAACGGGGGAAAACGTGGGCGACAGCAAGCAAAGGAATCGCTGAGATAGGAGAGGACGTTGGACCCTGCGGTTGACCTGATCCTCGACCGAGCGTTGCACGGATACGGTTGCGTTTTCCTGCCATAAGAGTTCATATATTTTAAAGCTAGCAAGCCTGTCTCTTGCATCTGCGTCTCCATCAGGAGATGGAGGAAAGAAGGAAGGAAGGAAGGAATACCCAATTGCGATCACATTCATGAGGCCCCGACGGGCGTGAGAGTAACGCCGGCGAGAGAAAATCCAGGTTATCGATTAAACACGCGTGTGGTCAAAACGTCAGCACTTTCTCACCACAGCTCCATATCCCGCATTCGCTTGGTTTCGAGCACGACATCACTCGGTAGCTTGACCAGCTTCCAGAGACCTTTCTGAACCTGGCAGAAAGGACAATTAAGCAAACCCATCTTAGCACAGGTGGGGCAGTATGTGCATGCACCACATGCCCATTATAAGAGGCGATCGCGCGAACGTGTTATCAGGCGCAGATTGCGCTGTCTCTGCTGACCAATAAGACTAATTCCTCACAAACGATCTTGCGCTGGCTCTCCCCCCTCACATGCTTGTGATTCACTGCCAAACTGCTGCCGTTTCCACCCACAAGGCCGTGTGAGTGCGGGCGAACAAGGCTCCAGGCGAAGGCGACGGGTCACTTGTTCCCAACCATGGGTAACCCCTCGCCCAGTCGAGGGATCTAGTAGGCGTGTGCGAAGACTATATATACCCACCGAGAGCGATCACAACCAACATCCCTTCGCGATAACATTAACAGTTTCGTTTGAAAGGCGGACTCACACCGCTGCCTCTGCCCCAGCTGAATCCCTCATTCCGCTCTGCTATTGCTCGTAGTAGGACGGGGTTGGCGTGTCACTTCACGTGGTGGGACACACCACCGACACGGCATCGCTCTTGGCGGCGCCCAACTCCGGCCGACGATAAAATACCCGGCAGGCAGGGCAGGGTGGCTCTGTTGTTCCTCACCTGCTCTTCAAGCGCACCCTCCGGCCAGCCCAGGTGGTTAAAGAAAAACTTGAACTCCTTCGGCTCCGCCGCCCTCCTATCCACCAGGTCAAGCGCGGCTGCGAAACCCCCCACGAAGAGCCCAGTGTCACCCAACGCTCTCGCTCCTGAGATGTCGTGTGAGTGCACCATGATCGCAACGGAGCCACCCTCCTGTGTACCCCCGCATTGAGTGAGGGAGTTGTAAAGGATTGGGGGGGCGGAGCGGAGGGGGGTACGTCGTGCGGTCGGGAACTTCGCGAGGGCATGTTTTTGGCAGGCAGCAGGGTGGGGGCGCACACCATCCTACCTGTTGGGCAGGCAGCTTTACTCTAAAGTAGTTCCCGTGGCGTTGATTGTTAGCATTAGGCTGTGAGTTCACAGGGGTCTAAACAAAACAATTCGTGTGGTGCTGCGACAAATAACGACGGCAACGAAAACGGGCACACCCGCTACACTAGGAAATTTGAGAGAGACTACCCTCATTGCTCATAGCAGCTCAATTGTTTCATCCAGAAGGCCTTCGAATCGAACAAACTGCCAAAAACGCGGGGGGAATCATTACCCCATGGGGTCACGATGGGTACATAGCATGCCATCGATAACGGCAGCAGCATTTCGGTCGCGTTACTTCGATGCTTCGACACATCTCGCCTATATGTGCACAACCTGGATCTCTTACGAAAAAGCCCGCAAAAACACAGCAACCCGTCAACTAACCCTTTTATTGCTGCAAAACCTATACCATACCGGGTACTATTTTCAAGTAGTTTGTTCTCAAAAACGTGTGCAGTCCCAAAAGAGCTGAAGTCTCATCCATGGCCGATTGTTTACTCGTATCATATACCCTGGTACCAGGTATCAGGTACTACGTAGCTCAATCAAATAGAAGCCCGCACGCGAAACGCACATCGCCGCCCCGAAAGAGACGGTTGTCGGCCAAGCGTCCCAGGTCTCCGCCGGACATCTCGCCGATCGTAAAGTCCAACCCTTTGTCGACGCAGACTGCCCTCGTCGGCTGCCCCTCCCCGTGTTCGTACACTAGCGCCACAGACTGAGATCAAGAAAGAGGCGAACGCGACACAGCCGGAGAAAGGGGAAAGTTTTGGACTTTTTATATGTTTGCTTGTTGGGCGACCCGCCAGAGTATTGCTACGACAGCAGTGGGATAATCAGATTGCGTTCGCTCGCAGCTGTATACGGATACCGCTGCTATGTACTTGTGCTTCTTCCGGGTGGTGGCGTCTCTTGCTCCACACTCCACCCTCCACGCCGCACGAGCGCAGAGTCGGGTGATAGCACTACTACTGCGTGGAGACACATTGCAGCTCGTGCTTGCAGCCAAAAAAACATGACATCTTCGTCAAATCGCATGCATCCATTGAACGGATAGCTCTGAGCAGAGTTGAGTTCACACCGTCCGTATGCAAGGTACGACTATTTTGCTGTGCTTCCACTATTAACAGCTGTGCTGCTGCCGTAGACTAACTAGAGGTGTCAGTACAGAGTTCGTACACTTATTAATAGTAACGCACCCTCTGGTAGCTCGCAATACCAGCAACGTTGGTATTGTCGGTCGCGTGGAAAAATCACCTTGAAGGTCATGTGTCCGTAGGTATCAGGTCCAGCAACCAGGACGCATCCAGGCTCCAAGTCCTGCACTTGCTCCACCTCGAAGGCCGCGTGCAGCTCCCCAACCCCTCTCCCCACCCCTCTGTTGCCGCGAGGCCTGGAGCTGTGTCTTGTATCACGTGTTCTTGCTGCTGTTACTGTTGCAGCGGCCGCCTCCCTGTGATCCTGGAGACGGTTTGAAAAGGACACTGCTCGTCGAAGGCCAGCAGCGTTGCTGCAAAAGCCCACCGCTGGTCGCAGTAAACAGGCAATGAGGAAAACAGCAGCCCAAGGCAAGACTCTAAGCACAGCCATACTTGTGCACCAGTCTAGCGAACTGCTGGTGTGGTGTGTTGATCTTCCTACAGCCTACCGCAGTGGGTAGTGGGTAGCAGTGGGTACGAGGGTTTCCAAAGTGATACGGAAGCACTTTTCTGCGGGATCTTAGAGCCTTCATCCCCCGGCATGACCTCGAGTGTGCAACAGATCGCCAGCCCTCGCCGATCATGTGGGTTTTTGACCTGCTCAACGGGGCCGGAGGTGCGTGTCGCGTCTGCTCTGACTGTTTGGCGCATGTTAGAGGAACCCAACTTCCTATAAAGAACATGTCCACGTTTTTTTCTCGTTTCCTCTCGAGAAGTAGCTTTTCAAATTTGATTGTTTTTGAAAATGAGGTCGACTTTTACCTCCACCAAAGTCGCGCATATAATTCTGGTGTTTGGAGTGCAGCGGCAGCAGTGCTGGGCAGCATTGGGAGATCAATTCGATCGACAATGTGCATTTGCCTAGGTTTGCCTTGGCCCATGCGCGGTATCTCTCTCTCGTTGCAGACAGCAGATCAAAAGTGGGGAATACCCGCTTGCTCCGACCATCAGCAGCACCCAGTTGTGCTGCCTTCTCTCCAAGTCTACTTCCAAGTAGTTTGTCCTCTCTCCAAGTCTGCTTCCAAGTACTGCTGTAGTTTGTCCCCACAACGTTTGATAATCCCTACAAAAGTGATCCTAATCTAATTCCAAGTAATTTGTCGCCGAAAAAGGTTGCTGTGTGCCCATGTATGTTCATTTCTGGTGTACAGTATAACAGGGGTTACTCGTATACCGGGTATACCGGTATATGTATGATACTAAAGAGCAGATTACACGTACACGATGCCTGCACCCTACCGTCCTTTTGCGTGTTGTTCTTCTGATCTTCTGGCCTTGTGTTAAATACGAGGCTTACTTTGGGTAGGCAACTGGTTAACCTTTTACCAGTACTCAAACGGACTTTCTGGCAAGTATTATAAAACCCTCTATAATTGGCGTCGTCAACAGACCATGGGTTTTTAGGTCGGGGATTCGAATCCCACCTTCCACCTGTCATAAACTTTTACCTGGTACGTTTTTCTTATGTATGTCGAACTTGAAAAACTCTTTCCACTTAATCCCCAGGAAATGGAAACGCGTGGATATTGGTACGTACGCCCGCCCGTATATCCGGCCGACCTGCTCTCCCGCCGATCCAGGGACGGAGTGTTTAAAGTATTATTAATAGTTTGGGTTGGCAATTGGTTAACCTTTTACCAATAGCCAAACGGACTACTAATATTACCCTCTGATAATCTTGCTGATGATCTGCATGTCTCTGGTCTGTGTTTGAAGCGGTGACAAGCTCGCTGCCCGTGGTGGAGGGGACGTACACCTTGGGAAGAAAAGGCGCCAGCATTTCTTTCGCGGATGACAGGTAAAGATAGCTTTCCGAGTAGAGCCTGTGATAGCTCTACTTCTTCTGTCAGAGTGCTGATGAGGCGTCTCCTGTTTGGGTAAAAACTCCTTGTCCCAACCGTTCATTTTCTAGGTTGCGTCCTGCTGTGTGCGGTAACCCGCATACTCCTGTTTCACCATACACTTTGTCCACTTTTTCTCATTCTTCCTTGGTGAATCTACCACCAAATTGCCTTCGAAACATGGCCCGAAATCAACGTACTTTTTAGCTCTAGTGGAGCCAAATCGCGTAAAAACGTGCCTTCGGCAGGGCGCCTCCGGCGGGGCCCCCTCGCCAGCCTGGGGGGGGGCGGGGATCGCGGGTTCGCCGCGATCGGTTTCGGCTTCGCCGAAACAGTGCACTGGCCGGGTCCAGTGTACTGGCTACTGATGTAGGCAGTACAACTGTACTGGCTGGAGCTACCAGGGCCCAGCCTTACCACTTGACGATCTAGATATTTCAGGGCAGATCTGTATGGTCTAGCTCGTGATACTGGGTCGGAGCCGTACCATCTGCATGATCTAGCACACGTTTCCTGGGTAAGACCTGTACTAGCTACATATTTCGTATACAGATCCTGCACAATATCTCATGCCGGCAGATGCAGGATCTACTGTAGATGATCTAGATGATCTAGATGACCTAGATGATCTAGATGATCTAGATGATCTAGATGACCTAGATGATCTAGATGATCTAGATGACCTAGATGATCTAGATGATCT
>JBBMKB010098128.1:0-10613 GCA_037833945.1 Alaria marginata | reverse complement strand
GGCCATGTTGACCTGAAGAGCTTGTTGATAAGTCCGCGGCATGGCTGGACCTTTGGGGTCAGCCCTCCAGGGAGAAGGAACAGGGTGGTATTCGATTGCGCCATCACCTCTTTGCACGAAGCCGTTTTGTGGACGGTGTAGCCGCCCCACACCAGCAGCGTGACGGGCCGACGGAAGCCACTGAGGGACCCCCCCTCCCCAGGCGCTGGTTCTACACGTATGGCATCCATATGATACGTCATCAAAGACCCGCTGCGTGTGCACGCTTTCGTGTCTACGGCGTACACAACGCCCCAGGGAAACGCGACGCCCTTCTTGACCTTTTAGGAAAAAACCTCTCGCTCAATGCTGTTGGCCGATGGGGCTTTCCCTTTGACCGTTTGTTCTTCGACCTCGACATGACAAGGCAGCCACCCAACGCCCGCCGACAAGCTTTTTGTGGCCTTTTTCTTTCCGCTTTTTGTGGCCTTTTTCTTTCCTTTTGTGTCAGACACCCTCGCCGGCTCCTGCGCTTGTTTCTGGTAGGTACACCGGTTTTTGATCCACGCTGCTATGGTTGCCTTGTCGGCTTTATTCAGTGCCCTTGTGGCGCAACTGATGCCAACAGTGCCTCCGGGGCCCTTCCCAAACCTCGACCACAGATTCAATGTACTCGACCGCGTTCAAATTGAACCCTAAAGGTTATATCTTGCGGTGCGGGCCATCACCAAACTCCAGAATTTCGAGATAAGGCGGCTTTAGCTCGAGCTTTACGTAAGTTCGCTTACCCTTCTTCTTCGAGGGCTCCGTGAAGAGGCCTTCCCCGTCGTTATCAAGCAACTCGTGGCTCTCATTCGGCAGCATCGTCTTCCACTTGTGGAAGTCGTAGTGGCTGGCGATTCGGGAGCTGCTGCCGGGGTCCCAGGCCCTTTGGCTGAAGTGTTGGGTGGTGCTGCCAGAGATTTTTGCGCTAAACAGGCACTGGTACGCGTCGTCGGGGTTTGAACCACGGCACGAAGTGCCGGTATGCGGGGTGGACACGCGGAAAAAATCAATGTGATCCTCGCTAGAGGCGCGGCAGCAGCGGGTACCGGTGGGATCCGAGCCGCGGCCTCGATCGGCCCACTGTGATGGGCCGCAGCAATTGCCTCCATGCTGGTAGCGGTATCCATACCGGTGCATGCGTGTTTTGGGTGGCGAATGGTGTCCGCCGCGTATGATACTTCGGAGTTTGATATGTTTTCAGGCGTACGCCCGAAGGGGGTGTGGTATTTAACGTACCCCCGGTAATAAAGTTAAGGTCGAAAACATCATACAAGTATAGCCCCGGGTGTGCTTTTATAGGGGGGTGTGCTAACATCCGTGTTATACGGTAATATTTTTTTCTCTCAAGCGTAAATAAAAGTAACGCAATACGCCAGAGGGACGGCAAATTTTTCCACCTAGCATACGCCACATGCGAACTCAACTACAGGCTAACATGCGTCGTCCTTTGCTGATCGCATTAAAGCCTGTGAGACAGAGAGTATTTCCTTGTTTTGAAGCTGTGTGAAGGGCGGTCTGAATTTAACGTATTAACATACCGGTCACCAACGATATTGAGATCGGGGCATGAATTTGAAAAAAAAACAATCTGTACAAGGTAATACGCACTAGGCAAACACCGATAGACCCCCCCTCAAATGTTGACAAAAAGGTGGCCTCTGCTTTTCGCTGACAGGGCCGTCCATATGCTCCGTCAAACTGAGTTGAAATAATAATACTACGCGTTGGACGAGCTCCAGTGGCCCCGTCCAACCATCCAGTAATGTGTTTGTTTTTTCGTGGGTGTACAGCGGAACGACAAGATAGTCCACAAGCGGGGTGTAAGCATGGATCCCTTTTTAACTTATTGCGCGGGTGCATGCCGCGTCGCTTCTACCAAGTTTGGGAGGTCCCCTTATTCGGCAAAAGATTACTCCTTTTTGTCTCCGTGCTGTGTGGTGTACCCCGGCGGACTGGCTGAAACACACGGCCGGTCGATGAGTTTTTGCGGTCTGGTTGCTGTGGCGCGACAAAAAGACGACGTCCCACGTCGAACAGACCAATAGCTCAGACCTACTCAGCATACCACACCACACGGTCTGAAATATGTATGTGCCTACGGCATACAGTGATCAGGACAGAGCGCGTGCCGCTCTGGTGTTGTCGCAAAGCCTCGTAAATACGTACGGGATATGCATTAGAGACATTGCTACGTGTAGAATATTTTGAGACAAATGGCCGGAAATACTTATTCCTTTCATGGTTAGGCTCCTTCAAAATGCTCTCGTGCCCCCAGGCTATTGGCCGTTGGGCTGTCCGGGGAGAAAAACAATGACTAAAAATAGAGTAATATGTAAGCGTACACTCGGTGCTGGCCGTTCCACTGACGACCACCTGTATCTCGAGTTACTTGCCGTCCGCGAAATGCAGTGTCCCCCATTGTGTCAACATTTAGGGGGGGGGTATTCCCTTGTACGTCATCTGCCCTAAACTATTTGTCAAGTCTAAAAATGTCTATTCCTAACTGCTACGCACTACGCGAAAACATGACAGACGGCGAAAATCTATGGCTGCGTGGTTTGTCCAGCTTTTACGGCGATTTACATTGACGAGCACTCTCCGCCTCTGATCGTAGCACGTTGTAAAATGCCGTTAGTATGTATGAAAAAAGTAGTAGCCCGCGTCCACTACCTCGAACGGCAAAAAAGCACAGTGTCGGACGGAATAAAAGCGTGCCTCGCACGAAACATGCTTCGCGCGGGATGAATACGACAATCATTGATGAAAAAACAGGAACTTGTCAAAGTAACCAACGAGGTCTGCAATCTGGTCGTCGACTGTGGCCGGGCAGACTCAAACCGAAAAGAGATACCCGACTCCAGAAAGGGGGTCCGGTAAACACATCAGCAAAAAATGGGCAAAAACATACCAAAACTTAAGCATTGGTGCCAAACGACCCACAGCAAAACGGAAACTGACCTTGACAGAAGCTAGCATTGAGGGCACGGATATCTTGACCCCATCGCTGTGGCAGGACTCCTCCCACCCTTGCTGGCGCTTGATCCCAGTCGTCCGACGCCCCGAAAAATCGCGGATGAAGCCGTAATTGGAGTTTAACGATGGGCCTGCGACTGACGAAGCAAACCCCGGCAACCGGCCTCCAATAAATGCCGCCCCGCTGCTAGCACATATAAGCATGCTCATAGAGGCAAAACAAATCAACGTGCGGGCGATATCCATATGCTTCCCAATTCCTGTCATGGTGATATATCTGCGAAAAAAAACGCGGGATACGATACAAAAAACATTGTTGAGTAGCAGTATGACTTGAAGGGTATTGCCCCCTTTGCGTTTAGGTACCCTCGTTTTATAGTAATAAGCGATTAATGGCGTTTAAAAACCTAGCGGCCTGTCGGGAAACATCAGTGGCGGTGTACCACATTTGAAAGGAACTGCTGCGTTGTCAAAACTCCCACACGGAACACGCCTGCCCGAACCCGCGTTTTGGATAACCTTCCCGGCTTTCTTTACGTTTTTCGCTTTCTTCGCTTTCTTTATCATCTTTTCTCCCGTTTCTCATCGTTTTCCCTCCCTTTTATCGTCAGTTTGCGTCTTTCGCGATTATCTCGCGGAGCATAGACTGGATTTCGATTTCGATTCGAGATTCGGTATTTCTTTTTTTATTTTAAATCGCTACGTATATGTTCCGCGAATTTTATTTTCTTCCCATTTCCGTAACTTTTTATCGGGTTTTTACGATTATCTCATTCGTGTTTTTCTGTTTTTCGATTCTGATTGAAGCTTTACTACAAAGTAAATCGTTTCATGATTTGTTTGCGAAATACCTGGTATATTTTTCCAACATATTTCAATAATTTTACGAGGTTTGTTTCGCGTTTTATGAATATTTAGTTGGTGTCTTTATCAGGTTTCTGTAATATAAGAGTAGAACAATCCAGATAATAACCTCAAACGCCAAAACAATAAAAAAAGCTGGACAAAACATACAAAAACAAAGCCTGCTCTACGTGATGCTGGTGCCACATCCTCCTTGGACATAAATATAAGGACCGCTTGATATGCGTGTCGTACACGGTTTTTATACCAGGTACATACTAATGATACTCCCGAAGTATACCAGAGACGGCGCTATAGCGGAGAAAAACAACCCACCAACCAGCCCAACTACTATGTGCTACAGCAGTACAGCAGCAAAGAAATCCACTGGTTCGTACTTGAACTACGGCAGAGCAGGCCAGCATTATAGAGGAGAAAAACAAGTTACCGCGCCGAAAAAAAGAATAGGGCCACCTCCCACAGGCCCGAAAACACTCATCCACGTACCAAACGACCCACCCACTCTCTTGTCAGGATATTTGTAGTGAAAGAACGACTCAATAGGATACTTGGGTTTGGTACTATATAAAAAGGTGGTTTCTATGACACGCACCCGTCAGTAAAGGCCGCTACGAGGCCTGTGCTGTGAAATAATAATATATTCTGTTTTAGCTCTACCCCAACCTCTGCTAAGCGCCAGCTACTGCATAAACTACTGCTGCAGGCGCCGACAGGCTTACTGACAGGTCATGCACCTACGTGGTAGATGTGATACAGAGTCGACCATGTCCTACCCCTTCCAAAAAGGGCTCTCCGTACAACGGGGAACCCAACCAGTATCATGATTGGATTACACTACAGCGGTCGCTTATGTACGAGGACGGCATTGACAACAATATGGCCGGGCTAGAGACCGCCCCAGCAGCACCAGAGGAGGATGCCACTCAGGTGTAGAAGGCGCAGTTCGCCACGGAGAGTCGCCGCTTCGAAGAGAAGAACAGTGAGCTTTTTACAAGAATGCTTCAATCTACGGCTGATTGCCGAGAAAGATATGCTAGTGTTGCCGCCCAAGTCGTACAAGCGTACGCTCCGGCAGAGACAGCGGAATTCGACGTTGGTCGTGGTGCTGCTGTGGCACTTAAGCCAAGTACCGCCTCGATGGTGAGTCAAGAATGCAAGAGCTGCACGATCAGCTCGCCAACTTGCAGGTCACCGCGCATGACAAATATTACCCCGCGAGAGTAATCCAGGAATTACGCCGCATTTGCGTCGAGTTGGGAGCACTATTAATAGGTGACATCGTAGTTGCAGACGAAAATAACCGCCATGGTCGATGCAATTACTGCGGCAACTCGACTGAGCACGGATGGCATGACTGTCCCCTTCGCCTATCGCACCAGCAAAGTGACGACACGTACCATGCTTATGCTGCACAGGTCAGTTCCGAAAGGGAAACTAAAACTCATGCGTGGTCAACGCAGGTTCAGCCCGCTACGGAAACTGCCAATCTAGAGATCTTTGGGATTGTTTTTGCCGACGGGAAGCGTGGTAGAGTCGCTTTCGTCCACGTGCCGGTGGATAAGGCACCTGAGGTAGAGAAGCAGGATAAGCTCGCTGCTGCTGTACGCAAACCACAAACGGTGCAGGAATATTTAGAGACCGCTCCCCCTTTCCCAGCGATGCTGGAGATTGGAAGCGACAAGTTTATGGGTGACACAATTATAATCGACACAGCAGCATCACATCTTATGTTTCCCGCCGAATTTCAGCTTTGCAAACATGTGGTCAACAAGATCTACTGCTGTATGCGTATCAAAGGGTCATGTGGCCTTACTACGGCAAGGACAAAAGGAACTCTCGCATTTCGTGTACGGAATGACCGAGGTGAGTTGGTGGAAGTGTTAATTGTTCCCCATCTGGGAGTGAGTGTGTTTTAGGTCGGAGAGCTACACGAGAAGGGAGTGAAGCTCGATCTGATGTCTAATCCTGCTGTTGTACGCGACACTAACACCGTGTTTCCCGTTTCTACGGAGTATTCACGGATGTTTGTCATACATATTTTACTGAATGGGCAAGAAAAATCACATGATAACATATTATCCCACACAGCCGTCGACACTGACTCGTGGCACCGAAGGATGGGTCCCTGTCGCCCTTGCGCTTTGAGACAGCTAGTGGGGGAGCTTACAGAAGGGGCGAATGGTATTATCGACAGCTCCAGAGCCAGAAAGACACGTGGAATCGGACATACGCCAGCTGAGCTGCGAACGGACGAGCAAGTGGACCGCGGAGCTCGTTACAGATACGGGAATACATAAAAACGTTAACGCAGGTGCACTAATTCCTACACTAAAAATGACTACCAGGGCGACGCCGGAAACTAATGGAATTGCAGGCACATGCCCAACTGCTCAACAAGGGTCCGTGCAGATTGAACAACAAGTGCTGTGAACAGAGGACGCTGCATAAAAACCAATTTTGACAACAGAGGACACTGCAGAAGAACCAAGTTTGCCAACAGAAGACACTACGGCCTAAAGGTCTGCGACAGGATCTCTTCCTTATCTAAACAGGTGCGCGACGATGGAGCTAATTTACAGCGAAGACACAGAAGACGGAAAGGGCCGCTCTACGACAAGAGTCGTTGCGTACTTGGTTGTAGCAGGAGCACCCCTCGTAGGTTGATATAAGCTGTTGAAGCTGAGACGGTTGTGTTAAAATGCATCTACTGTTAGGGATAGCAACGAGGTCCTTACCGACCAGACAAACGTGGCACGATGAGGTGTATGAATTGTTGTCCAAACGTAGTATTCAACATCTGAAAAACCCCAGAACAAATACCCACCATTGACTTGATTATAGTGTGGTAGTTTTACTTTGTTATTGTAAAAGCCGTCATCAATAGCTCGCGACACGCCACGAAATGAGCTCTCACGCTTCACTCAAACCTGTCAAACGGTACTCGTATACTCCAACGATTGATGGCTATCATATTGCTTGGTTGGTCCGCGTTGAACGGGCGTGAAAACACCGACATTAGTGATTTCAATGTTTGTTAGTATTGGCGGAGTTATTCGATTTATACTTGAAAAGTATGGCGTATGATTGATACGTCTTGTTTGCCCGCACGCAGCGAAGACAAACTTATTACAATCGGCCACGACTGTGAAGAGTGACATTTCCCCAACAAAACAGTAATAGGCCAAAATTGGCCGTGTAAAAAAAAACCCAAAAAAATGACGGGAAGTTCTTAAAACAAAATCAAACGATGAGCGACAATGAGTTTGGCGCTGCGATCGGCAGGGACAGGCCCAACGCCAAGCGACTAACATGCGTTGGAGCCACGCCACGATTAGGCTGCTTGCGCACAAGGCGCGGCCACTGCTCAGTGCGCTGGGGGCTGCCGCCATGTCGTCGAATTCCAACCATCCGATCAGCTCATCATGTAGTACCACACAGGAAGGAGCACGCACACAAAATATAACTGTTTTTAGTGACAAACAGAAAGAACCCGTGCCAAAGCTTCTCGTGGCAACACACTCTATCCATCCCCTCGTCGACGACAGGGTGTATGATTTGAAAGCAAAACCTAACAAAGAATGGGTATACGGTTTTATCCTCCCAGACGGCAAGAGCCCGCGCGGCATCCCCCTGTCCCTCTGCTGCTGCTGCCGTTGCTAGCCGGTGGGTGTACAACACTTTTTTACGTGCGGTATTTTGTAATGTTTGTCACTCTTGTTTTGCCCAAGTGCTCGAATGCTGGGACCCTTTACTAAGCTTTTGATCTCCACATGGAAAATATAATGACGCCAGCTGTCAATTTGCGAGTTTGTGGTTGATTTACATAAATACACCTCACTCATTCGCGCAATGATCACGGGACGCCTATATTGCTGGTACCGGCTATAAAAGGGACCTCGTTCCCACGGCCAACTGTAGAATTGGTATACTTATGGAGCACTACTGCTGTTGTTGGAGGCGTGTCTGCTGATACTACGCCTCCTGTGACAACTCACATTTGGCACTTCACCAAAGCTGAAAAGCAGTGAATCAACAAGGGCGATCTTGGTTTTTGATGATAAATCGGGTGCCGTAGCCACCAGTCAAACCAACAAGATTACGCCACGCGCAAGGCACATGACTGTAAAATGCCACCACCTTTAGGTAGGTTCTTGGTGGCGGACAACGTAGTGGATGTAAAGTACATTGCAGAACAGACCTACCAAAGTTGAAAACACGAAAAGCTTGGGCGCGCTGAAGTTTATTCGAACCGCTTCATTTTGCTCGGTGAATGGGCGCCCCACCTTTTTCGAAAAAATGCATCAAGTCCAAAGGCTACAATAAAATTCGTATGGAGGTTGATAGGGGGGGTAAAATTGCTGACTACCGGTATATTTCATGCAATTAGTGTTGATGTTAACTTCATGTTTAAAGATCGAAATGGATTACTGACGTGAGTACGAGTTGGTATGAAGTAGGTTTTCAGAGAATATGTAAGGATGTTTGTGATGCAAGAACGGCTCAGTAAGATACTTGGGTTTTGTACTATACGGAAAGGCGGTTTCTAGGATACAAAACCGTCAATGCAGGCAGCTGCGAGGCCTGTGCTGTGAGATATGAATTTAATCTGTTTTTGCTCTACCCCAGCTGATGACACCTCTCACCCAAACATCCACTCACCGATCAACCACTCCACCCACCAACCTACCAAATCTCGCTCAGTTTAGGGTGTTTTCCAGTGGTCTTTTCCGATTCTGACTTTAGTTTTGGAAATCCAAAACATGACTTTTTTTCGCCTGTTGAGAAAAAAAACTTGATTCAAGTGTCGAAAAGACTGTCTTGACATTAGGATGGGTACTTTCATGTTGAACCTTGTGTGGATATTTTCATCGTGAACTGAGTGCAGGAAATTTCGGGTGCCGCACGATGGAGCCAGCTTTCCGCGGGGAATACTTAACCCGCGGCAAAGTCGTGAAATCCAAGACGACACATCATTTGCTCGTTGTGTCACTTGCTATGATACCACTTGGAGTAGCTTGAGTCCCAAGCTCAGTAGTTAGTTTTAGCGACATGGGTTAGTAGCCATGAAACGGTACACCTTGGTTGTAATGCCAATATATATATATATCCCTCTTGGCCTTGCTGTGTGTGTAAAGAGCTTACTTTCGTTTTACACACCGTAAACTGGCGTCAATCCCACGGACGTACCGTTTTATGGCAAAATGGCTGTGACACACAGGTTGTCAGCCAAGGTATACTTTGGTTGTCTCGCCACAAAAAAGTTCCACTGGTGTACCATTTTATGGCGATTTTCAAATGCCTGCCTCACTCAGTTCATTTTCACTCATAGACACACCAGTAAACTGTGTAATACTCATTAAATCCACTTTAAAAAAAATCAAGATAATATAAGTTAAAACCATATTTGGCAGAATAATCTTTGCTTTCCGCATCTTATACAGAAATCAAGCACAGTGAGTAAAAATTGTTTTTTCAGGGCTTTCTTCGGGGCCTAACTTTTGTCTCGGGACGGGATCCCGAGGGATCAAGATATACCGGGATACCCACGGACGAGATAAGAACTGGCCTAAAAAGCACGGGAGAGAACAGGACGGGCTTGCACGGGACGGTATTTGATACGGAGCAAAAGGCACGGGATTGCACGGAACGGGATTTACCGGGCCGCAAAAGGCACGAAATTTTACGGGATGGGATTGAGATACGACGGGATTTTACAGGATAGGATTGCGATATCACGGGATTGCACGAGACAAGATGAAAAAACGGTTTTACACGGTAATTTGTACGGTGCACAGCAAGAACAGTATTTCTTAATATATTTGCAATTGTAGTACCGCGTCATACACGAACATAACCGCATGCAATGGCATCAACGAACTGTATTCGTTCATCAATCTTCCAATGGGGAATGGGGTTTAAAAACAAAAAAACTTACCGTATGCATCTGGCGTCTTCTTCGCGTCTGCCTTTGAGTTGATTAGAAATCACGGGATAAATACCCGCGGGATCACAAAACCAAGAGAAAGATTCAGGATTAGGATTTAAAGGGTTTTTACGGGACGGCACACAAAAATCGCGGGGTTTGCCCGAATTTCACGGGACTAATTTGCACTGGAACGGGATTTCAAAATTTGGACGAGTCGGGATCGGGATCGCGAGGAATGCCACGGGATCGATTAGGACGGACACGGGATTTTCAAAATTCGACGGGATCACGGGACTATCCCGTATCCCGTTAAATGTCGCGGGATTTTAACAACGGGAAAAATCCCGAGGAAAGCCCTGTTATTTTTTGGATGCTGATCATCTTTATTTTAGATTGTTTACTCTTGTTTTTCGGAAACAAATTCGATATAACACCGAGGGCGGCCGGGGATTTGGATGCCATACACCTGACACCCCCCCCCGCCCCCCTCCCACTAAAGGCTCGACAAAAAAAAATTACAACGATTTCTTTTGTATGTGTATCCAGGGTCTATCGGTGTATGTGATGTATGTGACAGTACTGGAGAGGCGTAAACCCTCATAATAAGTCGAACAACGTAACATGACACCACACAATCCCTCGTGCGACATATTATACCTGGTACGATTGTTCTGCTTTGCTGCTTGGTCGAGGCTCGGTGGTACACTGCATGGTCATGTGCTTCCCGGGCATACCACACTTGAATGTATTAACTCTTACTTCAGCGTAGTCTTACCGTTGTACGGTACTGGGCATTCCATTATGTAGTATGTGAGTGTCGAATAAT
>JBBMKB010098117.1:0-10613 GCA_037833945.1 Alaria marginata | reverse complement strand
CTATAAAACCCAACCCTTCCCCCTCCCCTTATAAACGCAACCGTCTTGCCTCTATATATGAAACCTAAGCCAACCCTCCCCCCCTCCCGCGTTATCGTGTGACAGGAGCGAGTGTCGGCCGGGCTGCTCGGGCGGGTGAGCCCGTGGGATCCTCCCATGGTCATCACGGGTGTTACTGGCGTGGGCAAGACGGTGCTGGCGGCGGCTGTTGCGCGTCGGTCGGATGTTAGGCGCCACTTTAGGTCAGGAAGGAGAGATGGATGTTAGAGAGGGGATAGGGGGGAGGGGGGCGTACTCATTTGTTGCTTGCCTTAGTCAGTTGACCGTTGACCACGCATCCCTTTCGAGACGGAGCACCGTTCCTGCTGCTGATAGAGACATCTCCAATATATGGGCGCTCAGTACGTTTCTTCTAAATATTACATAAAAGTTGTACGCATGCTTATCTTATTTCCTTCCTGTTTGGCCGTTTGTGGCCACCATCTATCTACTAGGATAGCGATCGTTTTCTCGCTACTATCTAGCGTACCAAAATTCTCCATGTCACATCCGTCTATTTTGCTCATCTCCTCCTAACACATTCCGTTCCTCCTTGTACAGTTCACATTCTCCCAATGTGTGGGCCCTACCCTTGTCCAGCGTTGCCACAAGGGCACCTCTGTGCGCCTTCTTCCTCCACCCGACTACTGATATGCCTCTTTCTTATTTCTGGCAGGCCCAGGTCACTGCGTTTTCGTTGGGTCCATTGGACCGTGCAAATATTTTTTCATTCCTATCTCTTATTTGAACCCCCCGTACATATCTCTATATGCTCTTCCTCATTGACCTTCTTTCTTAGCGCTACGAGTAGCCTTTCCCTTTCTTCTATCCTTTCTTTTACTTCTGTCTTGTACCCCCCGAACTTGTCATATGGACAATATGTCTTCTTGGTTTCCTCCTAGATCCTTCCATACTTTTTCGACTCCGCTAGACCACGTTACTACAGCTCACCTTTTGAGTCATCCCACGGTAGGGGTTGCACTTTTTGGGCGGAACGTCTCTGACCGGTTCAGCATATTGAAGTGAGGAACTACCGGACGCATTCTGCGATAGAGGTGCAGCATGTTTTTTTCTGAAACTCGTCACTTGAGGAGCTCTATGCCTCACCGACAAACTGATTTTGAGCAAACTGAAAGAGCGATCCAATGAACAAACCCGTGACCCATCTATACAAAAAAAAAAATTGCAAAAATAGAATGACATGATTCCGACGATTTTGGTTAAGGAGCCCCGTCATCCAGAAAGTAAAAATGCCAAAAAGTGCCACCTCTACCGTAGAACGCGTCACCGGTTATTTCATAACACCGGTTATTTCAAATTCACCGGTTATTGTGATAAGTATGAAAAATGTATTATTAACATCAGCCGTCGACGTGTAGTCAACCAACTGAGGGTTTTATTTTCGGATCGCCCGCAATAAAAACATCATCACATTTGACCTGGTGTGTATTTGTATTTTATTTACATATATATGTACCTAAATGTACTTATACTTATTTGTTCTTATATCTGTTTTTACTTGTTTTTCTCTAGACTTACCTATAATTATACGAGTATATTTGGTTTTGCACACTAGCGCATAGTAAGGTTGGCCGGGTTGCGCAAGCGAATGCCTTCGAAGTAATGTTCCGGGTGAGGTATTGAGCTTCCGAGTCATCCCACGGTAGGGGTTGCACTTTTTGGGGCCAAACGTTCCTGACCGGTTGAGCTCCTGAAGTGAGGAACTACCCCAGCTGGTATGATCATTTTAAGAGTGAATGTTTTTTGGGACTAGCGGATTGAAATGTTGATCGGGTTGCGCGAACGAAAATATTGGAGGTCATGTTTCGGGTGAGATGTTGAGCTCCTCATGTATGGAGCTGGGGAACTGATTGCTGCACCCCTACCGTGGGATGACCCTTCTTCCTGTTATTACGGGGGAACATAGTTAATAGGACCAAATATTGTTAGTAAAAATAGATAAATATATAGGTTTTTGTGTCTACCGTAGGTCCTATTAACTACGTTCCCCCGTAAATCCTGTTATTACGGGGGAACATAGTTAATAGGACCAAATATTGGTAGTAAAAATAGATAAATATATAGGTTTTTGTGTCTACCGTAGGTCCTATTAACTACGTTCCCCCGTAAAAATAGCTCAGAAACTTGTGCTGCACCCCTACCGTGGGATGACTCATTTTGTAAATTCTCCCATACCCTGGTACAGCCCTATTAGCTATTGCTGGCAACCTCTTTTTTGGCGCGTTCCTTACATTATATTGCCATTTCAACTTTCTCACCTTTCTATGATACGTATTTGTTTTAATTTTAGTGGGTGCGTGAACTCGAGTCATCCCACGGTAGGGGTGCAGCAATAAGTTCCTGAGCTCCTGACATGAGGAGCTCGATATCTCACCCGAAACATGACTTCCAAGATTTTCGTTCGCGCAACCCGATCAACATTTTTATCCGTAGACCTAAAACAAATATACTCGTAAAATGAGCATACCAACCGGTAGTTCCTCGCCTCAGGAGCTCAACCGTTCAGGAACGTTTGATCCCAAAAAAGTGCAACCCCTACCGTGGGATGAATCGTTCCCAGTTATGCTATCAGTACTGTATCACTTGTCGTTTTTTAGCCTCCTAGCACCTTCTTTGCTTCTGCCATCTGTACTGTTTCCAGCTGTTTTACAAACTTCGTGTTTGAGAAACAATGGTAGTGGTCTACAAATGGAGCCGATACATTGTATTTGTTGTTCTCACATCAACTCATCGTCAAAATCAAGTCCGTGGTCACACAAAGGTGCTGGAGCCCTAGGAAGACCAGAAAAACCCTTAAAAAACAAAATTCGGCGTAGCGGAAGCTGACGCTTCCCACCTAAAAACACACGAGACGAAGAAGATGCACACATGAAAATTAAATCAACGTACATGCCAGACCCTTGTCCTGCGCACCCCTTGCTAAGCGTACGGACGCAACAGAATGATGCTGTTCAGAGAAAAAGTGAGGGATTTTATAGAATTTTACGCGATAATGTTGTGTGTGATTAGACTAGTCAGGGAGAGAACGGCATGTTTGTTTTAGTCTCATAATCAATCGTGATCGTACATATAATATAGCCCCTGGTGGACAGTCGTGCCTTGACCAATCACCTTGCAAGAACGACGAGCACACGCCGGAGCAGGGACAACAGAAACAGACTACACGAGCATAACGCACTGCCATCCGCAGCTGTCAAGCTAGCAACCAGCGCTACTATTGTTGTTTGCGCGGTTGTTGTTGTTGTTGTTGTTTTGTTTCCCTGGGACTGGCGGGTCTTGCCTTGCGAGGAGCGAACTGTTTTCAGGGCTTTTCACGGGTCCGGCCACTCCTCGCGGGTCGGTTCGCGTCAAGGTGATCCGACCCGACCCGTGAGATTTGAATATCTCCTGACCCGATCCGACCCGACCCGACCCGACCCGTGAGCTTTCGAACACCTCCTGACCCGACCCGACTCGACTCGAACCGCGAGATTTCGAAAACCTCCTGACCCGTGAAACGGCCCTGATTTATTTTTTGTTGCAAACGAACCCGAGGCGGGCTGGCCTATGATATATCGTAGCAGAAAGAAGCACGACAAGTGGGCCTTTTGACAGGTTCGTTCGTCCGCCGCCTCGTTCGGCTGTGAGAGTTCTCTCGCGAGAAACGAGGGCTATCTTCCCCCGGGGGGATCGAAGCAGCGGAGAGCGACCAACCGTAGGCACACGCTACGATAGAGGTACTGGCGTCCCCAGTGGCTCAGTTGGTAACCTCGTAAACCTTCTGACGGCTATGTTGCGGGTTCGAATCTCTCCGGAGTGAAAAAATCGCAAATAGCGTGGAAAGTGATACTTTGTTCGTGAGTACACAATATTCGACTTAAAATACTGACGAGGGAAAGGGATGGCTGGACCCCTCTCGCGATAAAAATTAAGGCAAGCACCGCAGGAGGAAAGGTGGAGAGAAATCTGCTGTGTTTACCTTTCCCTCTGTGTGACCCCGGCTGGTGCGTCAAAACATCTGGCGCCCAGAATAAATGGGACGAAAACACACACACAGAGGTAGAGCCTACTTTTCTGAGGCCTTTTTATTTGAGGAAGTCTGTACCCCACTCAAAAAAAAAAGAAGCTGATTTTGAGATAAACTAATGGAAGTGCATGCAACCAGACGAACAATCCCACCATGTCCAACGGAAACGATTGCAAAACACGATTGGGATCCCGTGGTATTGGGAAGAGCCCCGTCGCCAGAAACATTTTTTGGCTTTTTCGCTTCTGAATGACGCGGCTGCTTAACCCAAAATCGCAGTCCGATTTTTTTATACATCTAGTAGGCCACATGGGTTTGTTTATCGGGTTGCACTTTCAGTTTACTCAAAAAATCAGTTGGTGGGTGAGGTTCAGGACGCCCTAAAGTTAGGATCCCCAGAAAAAATCGGGCGCACCTCTATCGTAGCATGTGTCTTTGGCCCAAAGGTTCACCTCCATCGTGGTACATGTTCGTACCGCGTAACGGGCAGCGCCCACGCAAACTCAGCACCGCACCAAAGGCAAGGTGGTAGATCGATCGGCCCATGGACTGTAAAAGAAAGGCAAGGTCGATATTTGATATATCGAAGTTCGATATGTCGATATATCGAAACAAGATACGTCGGCATATCGAGATTCAATATTTCGATCACAGTCGTGGTCCCGTTATAAGGCGACCTACAGTAGTGACAAGCGATTCGGAGTCGCCTTATAGGTAATTGTGTCCAACTTTATTTTTTGCCAAAGGCAATGTGGCAGATCAGCCTACAGTAGGGGTCTTCCCCAATAAGGCGGTCTGAGCAAGGCGGTATCCCGATATAAGGCGGTCACAATCGCTTCGCGCGACTGCGGAAATTGCACTCAGAACCTGGAATGAATACGGCGGCTTCCTCCCAATAAGGCGGTAATATTGCTCTGGCACTCAACCGCCTTACGTGGGGACCCCTACTGTATAAATAGACTGTAGTAATAGCCTTTATTATCCTGTTCAGAGAAAAACAACGTTTCTCCTTCACGGTCTACAAGGAACACGCGACCAAACGCATGTCAGCGATTGTCACAACCTCTGCGCGACCCCCCACCCCCCCAGCCTTACTGAAATGCACGCCGCTGCAAGATTTTTCCTAACAGGAGATTGCACTATTCTTACGAAAAGCGTCTTCCTTCTATATTGATCGCACCACTGAGCCCACGATACAGTAGTGATCTCTCTAGCGTAGCGCCGGTTCGTGCCAGTCGTAAAAACCGGCACTATAGCGGCAACCGGCACTACTCCGCATGCTGCCACTACGGGTTGTTTTCATCTGTGCCAAGCGATTTCACCGGCGCTATAGCGGGCAACCGGCACTGCTCAACCGGCACTATAGAGGGACTCTACTGTATCACCAAAACGAACTCAAGCTGGGCGTAAAGCGAACCACAACCTAATCCGCGGTTCTAGCGGATTGCTTCCGCACCTCCCCTGTCCGCGCCTCCCTCGCCTCCGCCACCCCCGCCGCTGCCGCCGTTGTCGGCGCCACCTCGGTATTTGCAGCGCCGTGGATTTCCCTCCACGCGAAGCTTTCAAATCGAGTGCGATCAGAGTTACTGTCACCACCACCATCACCACCACCACAACCACCACCATCACCGCCACAACCACCGCCACTACCACCACAACCAGCACCGCCACCAGCACCGCCACCACCACCACCACCGTCACCGTCACCGCCACCACCACCACCACCACCACCGCCACTACCACCACCACCGTCACCGCCACCACCGCCAGTACCACCACTACCAGCACCGCCACCACCACTATCAGCACCGCCACCACCACCATCACCACGAGGGTTGGGGTTGCTACCTACGCCGCCTCCACGCGGATGCCTTCGTTCGTCCATCCTGTCCCGGGCCTGATTATGCCGCTCGTGCTGAGGCTGACGCCACGGCTCCCCCTGCTGCTGCTGCTGTGCCATAGAGTTTGGGGAGGGGGGTGGTGGTGGTGATCTCGGCGTATTATCCTGCCGATGTCGCCTTTGTCGCTGCTGCCGCTGTTGTCGTTGCTGCTGTCGCTGCTGCTGCCCTTGTTGCTGGGAGCGCGGATGCTTTCCTCTGACGCTTTTTTGCGAAAAGCGCTCCCATATTCGCTGGCGCGGATGGTTCTGTCCTTGCTGCTGCTGCTGCAACTCCTGCTGCTGCAATTCCTGTCGCTCCTTTTTCCGTTCGGCGAGCTTTTGCAACGCCATACTCTTGTTACGGGCGATACGCTCCTAACGCACAAAAGGCACCAGGACCACATCAGCGAAAATACAGCAGCCAACCACCAGAGCGGGAGGCGGGGGGGGGAGGGCGGGGCGGGGGGGCGTACTCATTTATTGCTTGCCTTAGGCATCTGACCATTGACCACGCACCCCTTTCGAGAAGGAGCACAGTTCCTACTCCTAAATAGATACAGTACACCTCCAACATTTGGGCGCTCATATATATACACTTTTTCCACACACGAAGTATTACATGAACAAAAATGCTTATCTTGTTATTCCCTTCCTTTTTCGCACTTTGTGGCCACCATCTACAGTATCTCCTATTACGAGGGACCGTAGTTAATAGGACCTACGGTAGACACAAAAACCTATATATATTTATCTATTTTTACTACCAATATTTGGTCCTATTAACTACAGTACGTTCCCCTGCAACAGCATGTATAGCGGGGGATATTTGCAGGAGCCCCTCGTTTGTTTCGCAACGGAAGTTTCCCAACAAGCGAATAATCTTCAGCGAACCTGAATACTGGCTCTTCTCACGATAACCGAGCGCATAGATAGATGACAAACGAGCGCACAGATAAGGCCGCTGGGGATAAAGCTCCCGCGAGCTGAGCTGGAAAGAAAAAAGTGATGGAAAAAAATAAACTAGATACCATACATGCGATTTCAGCGGGGAATCGTGTAGAACGAAAAAAAAAAAGCAAACCGAGGGCTGCATCGTGGTACCCGCAACAAAGGGTGTTAAGCTTACCCCCGCAGCCGCGTGGTGGCATGAAAATAGTCCACCGCAAACCGGTCACGCGGCGCACACGCCTAGAGCTAGTACTTGTAGACAGATCGGGCGGAAAACAAGTCAACATCACGACCATATACTTTTCGCATGCCGTCGAACCAAAGACCGCGCAAAATTACAAAACCTGGCACCGCTCTAGACTTTAGGGGGTGAAAAAATGAATAAAAATCGATCCTACCTTTTCCGTCCAGAATGGTACACATGCGCTGCGTACCGGTGGCTGCAGCATGCATATATAGGATAAAGCGTTAAAAAAACCATTTGATTCCAGTAGACTTTACCGCGTTCTCACCACCCCAAACATACCAGATAAAGTACCAAAAATATTACGTTTTTTTAGGTGGTCCGCACATTTTTATTAGATCATCCAAATCGCGCGGCGAAGCCGCGCGAAGGGTGGTAGCTTAGCCTGGGTTGGGGTTGGGGTTAGGGTTAGGGTTAGGGTTTGGTTGGGTCTACGCCCTCGTGTTTTTTGTAGAAAAAAACACCCAAAAACACAAAAACCAGCCTAAAAACCTCTATATTAAAGAGTAATATATTTGGTACTTTATCTGGTATGTTTGGGGGTTTGAGTCCGGTAAAGCCACCTCCCTAAACAAACGCGCCCCACTCTCCCACTAGAACTCCCCGCCCATGCTGGTAATGAGACATGCTTCGGTAGAAGTGGACCAATTGTTTTTGGAAGCTCCTCACTTGAGGACCTCTATACCTCATTCACGATAAAGCTGGGTTTTTTTTTGTTTTCAGAGAGATGAAAGTGCAACCCGATGATACCTACTGTAGTAGGTATAAGACGCGCTATTCTAGAGGTGAACAAAATCACTTGAGAAACTCTGTGCTTCACCCACAAACTGATTTTGAGTAAACTATACCTGGTAAGTGCAACCCGAAAAACAAGCTCATGAGCTGTTTATATATATCCTGTAGGTATGCAAAGAAAACAATATTGCAAAACAAGAATGGCAGCCCGACGATTTTGGGTTAAGGAGCGCGCGGTCGTTCAGAAACAAAAACGCCAAAAAACAAATACTATACTAATACCTAGTGCATAGTAGCACGCCTCTCCCATTCTAACTCGCCCGTATCGCAAAATATGTGTGTATATATATACGTGTCTCGTGTGTGTAAATGGCGGTCAAAATATAATTTGACGTGGGTGCATTTTTTGCTGCACTTCGGGTGGCTTCACCTGTTGGTTCAAGACACCATCAAACAGACAGCCCCTCCTTCCAACCACATCCTCGCCCATGTCATAAATTCTAGGCGTGCTTGTGTCCCCTCGATGAGTGAAGGTGAGCAAAGAGACAACAACAGTAGTAGTAGCAGACCGCCTCCCTTCTAACAAACCCCCCAGCTCCAGGAGGAGGAGCACAGGAACAAACGGGTGCTCCGTCTCGAAAGGGATGCATGCGACGGCGAAAATGGCCAAATGACGTAAGGCAAGCAAATAAATGAGTACGCACACCCCCTCACCCTACCCCCCACCCCGGCCATGAATGTATGTAGAGTCGTTCTACGATAGCCCCTCCCCCAACTTTTCTTTAACGAAATCGCCGGTTTTGGAACCAGCCTCCGGCCGCATCTCCTGAAATACGGTGCCTCTTGCCACCCCGACGTCATCGTTTGATAGTCCTTTGCAAACAAGAACATATGCAGTATGAAAACATAGTTTAAGTACAGTAGCATCCCTCTACGTGTCGAGCAGCCATTAAAAGTTCGTTACAGAAAATCGCATACAGTATGAAAACACACGTTAAGTAGCATCCCTCTACGTGTCGAGCAGCCATTAAAAGTTTGTTACAGAAAATCGCATACAGTATGAAAACACACGTTAAGTAGCATCCCTCTACGTGTCGAGCAGCCATTGAAAGTTCGTTACAGAAAATCGCTGTTTTTTGGGGGGGCTATCGTAGTAATGACACTGTATACGTGTCCCCTTGGTGCACGAAGGTGAACAATGCGTTGCCGTGGGCGCTGCTGCTCCACCTGGGGTTCGCGTGCTGGTTCCTTGGGACGGAGTCGCTGAAGAGCGAGGTGATCACGGAGTCCCTGCCGCAAGCGGCATCTTACGCGGACGCTCTGGCGGCGTACGAGGAAAAGTTTGGCATCTTGGTGAGTGGAGTGGATTTTGTTTTGTAGAAGTGGCCGCGCTGCTGTATTTATTGTGTATGATATGCATTTAAACTGCCCGTTCAGTCTATCCTGTCCATATCGGTTCCCTCTATATACCATCAAACATAACCAATGCCTTGAACTAGTATGAACTCATTAAGTTTCACCACCCCCCTATATATATACTGTCTCAAGGAAAATGATAAAATAATGCTTTGGTAAAACTTACCAGGTACATGGTATAGAATACCAGTACAGTGGGAGCGCCCTTAGGAACAGACCAGTGTTAGCGCTGTAAAGTTTAGTATTGGCGTGACAGTCATACGGGTTTTCGTGTGTAGGCTTAAACAGCGCGTGACAAGCCGATGTTTGACCGCTCGTAAACCCCTTTAGAACCCCGAACCCCGTCCCTATACTATTATCAAGTAATTTTGTCCCCCAAAAGGGTTTCCAGTTGTAAAGGGGCACTTTCTCGTATTGTGGAAGCTCTTAAAAATTGGCTACCCCACTGTACCAGATATATACATACATATATATATATGTATATATATCATATCATATCATATGATCCGTGGTTTTCTTCTTTCGGGAATGATTTGAGTGATCAACGTTGAAGATCATGCTGCACGTTGTCGGAGGGCAAGCATCATAAGAATAATATGGTATGATACCATGTGTTATGATCTTGGCGATGTGGGCTTTCTGTGGGGGCACTTCGCTGAGTCCGTATTTCGTATTTTTGTATTTAGTCTGTGATCGATAGAGCCTCTCGAGACTACTACCATCGATATATCTTATCGATGGTAATTATTTGAAGGGCGAGGCAAATCACTAGGTCCCTGTCGCAGGCCGCTTCCTGCGCGGGTGTTCTATCAATAGCGGTGTAGGAAGAAAAGTTTTGGTATCTTGCTGAGTGGCTTTTTTTGTTTTTTGCCTGGCCGCCATCAGTTTTACCGTGTACATTTAGTCTATGGTAGGGGACTTCTAGACTGCATTTCTTTGTCACTTTGTTTTTTCGTGATGGTCTTCATGTCTTTGTCACTTTGTCAAGTCGTTAATGGCACCCACGGCGCACTTTTTCGGATGGCAAAAAAATAAATACCTGGTAAGAATCTATACAATATCATCTACCAGGTAAGGCTTAAAAAACAATCTCTTTTAGAGAGAGGTCTGAATTTCGGCGTCATTTGGCCCCCAGAACATGTTTTTTGTGGGCAAAGCAACACAGGTGTCCCCCCCCCCCCCTTTCTCCGCCCCTCCTTCCTTTCTGATACGGTAACCCTAACACAGGCAATACTTATTACCCGTGCGAACGTGGGGGGGGGGGGGGGGGGGGGGGGGGGGGGGGGGGGGGGGGGGGGGGGGGGGGGGGGGGGGGGGGGGGGGGG